>JAKCPI010001395.1:0-12019 GCA_023213315.1 Euborellia annulipes
AACACATCATGTTGAGCAAGCCGGTATTTGTATAATTTTTTTATCATTTTTTGTTTGGAAGATATGAATTTTTAAAATTTTGGTTATGAAATACCTAGTTTTGAGAAAAATGAGTTTAAAGTTTGTTTGGTCCCTTTTCTCTTACCGGTATCTCACCTTTGTCTTGTTTTTTTCAATTTTTATATATAAAGTACATCAATTCTAATGAATCGAATATTTCATTATACGAGTATAAGATGAAGAACTAAAGATTCGCAATCATTTTACTTTTTTAGTTAATCAGCTATCCTGAAAATTTAGCCCAGTGAGGATTTGGTACCTTTTCATGCGGCCGTTCACATATTTATTTATTTATTTTTTTCTTTTAAAACATTCACTCTTTTTTCTCATTCAAACTCACATTCACACAGTCTTTTAGGCTAATCAGGCCATTTAAGACTTTAGACGATAATGGTTGTAATTAATATATCTATTGTGGGTTCAGGCATTTCTATTTAAGCCATCTTGTATCCAAATGGCTTAAATAAAATCATCGGACTGCCTGGGTCCGAACCCGCGACGTTTGGTATAGGAGGTAGGCACGCTACCTACTACGCCAAACTCGGGGGGCCATATCTATTTTTGATTAAACAATACTTTGTGTCTCAGACCCGCAGCATTGAGATAACTTTAAAATATTAACTTTTAATCAGCAAATAAGAAATATATACTATTTGAAAATGCACAGTTGTGCGATGTTCTTAACTCCTGCCACTATTATTTTAAATCTTTAGCAAAATTGAATATCAAAAGAGAAGTATGCGTGTGTGTGTGTGTGTGTGTGTGGGTGGTTTTTGAGGTGAAGCTGGGTAGGGAGGGGGGTGTAGTAGTTAATCTCTCGAGGATGACAAACGAACCCACAGAAGATGCAGGTGAGTTAATTGCCTCTGCTGCAGCTCCAATGACTTATTGGTCCTCGGCACGGAACACCCTCACCCCCCCTCCCCCTCCTCCCTATCCACTCTCTTTCCCCTTCTCTCTTTCTTTCTTTGCCGAAAAAAAAAATATTCATTTCATTTCATCATTAAAAATATGGGGAATGACTTCCCCGAGACTTTCTCGTATATTCTTTTGGAATTACGTCTGGGTGTGTGTGTGTGAACACGATTGCTTAAAAACCAAAGCAGCTAGATCGATGAAATTTGGTATATGCTCCTTACACTATGTAGATTTCTATCAACTTTTGGAGTAAATACGTCACTTGGAAGTAGTACTTTACCTAATAAGTTTTTTCAGAAATTTCGAAATTTTCAATTTTTTTTATCATATTGTGATAAATTACTCTATTTTAAAACGTTTTTATTTTTTGACATTTTTTCAAAAACAAAATAGATTTTTAGTTATCGAAGGTATATATTAAAATAATTCGGGTTAAGCAAGGCTAAGAACTGCTGGACCGAGGATAGGTGACCCGCTGAGTGTTGAGTTTCTCACCTGCTGGAAGCCATTTTATTTAATTTCCCAAAAGTCAAATGATCTTAGAGGCCGAAATATAAATTGAAAATACAATTTTCAATTTCAATTTTCAGGTCACAGTTTTTGATTGGTCCACGTCATGAAGCTCCTCCTTGCATATATTTTTCTATTTGGTAGCTTTGTTGACTGCCTATAACCTAGTTCACATTCATTTTGTTTTATTTGCAAATTGTATAGTTTCGGACTAAAATAATTTAGACCCTGGTATTTATACTGCTTTATTAATAATATATGCTGTGTATAAATTTTTATAAATTGTTTGTTTCGAACGATTTTTTACAAAGGGAGGAGCTCCATGACGTCACTCTCTTGAAATGGAAAAATGTAAACAAAGCAGGGGCCCTGCTCTACACCAAGCCCCGAGGGCAAGAGTACATTTGAAATCAAGATGTAAAATTTATAAACATTGGCAAATATTTATATTTTGTTACCATGGCAACCATTTCTCCTATCTTTTTGAACTCGGGTTCAAATCACACTTGCCGTGAAAATTTTCAAACATTGCCAATGTCTTCTCCGTTTCTCTGTAATTGGAGTTAATCTCTGCTGAGAGATGGGAAAATTAAAAAAATTAAAAAAATTTCAAATTCCTAGCTCTTTTCGTTCTTGAGATATTTTGTTCACAGACACACAGACAGACAATATCGCGAAAACCACTTTTTGGATTCAAAACATGTATATCCATAAAAATCTCGATATCGAATTTTTGACATGAATCCAATACTTTCTCTCTATATTAACATATATAAAGGTAAGAGAAAGTAACAAAAGACTGTTCGATTTGTAAAAGAATTGCCCATTTACATGCACTTGTGTGTTGAATTGCTTAAATGCAATTGGTTTCTCTAAGCTTTAGAGTTGTTTTCTCTCCCTGATAGGGTGCACTGCTAGAGCGGATACTTTTGACTGATACAGATAGTATATTAATTGCAGGGGCGTATTTATGGGGGGCCGAGGGGGCCCGGGCCCCCCCCGAAATTTCCCAAACACATATACATATATAGGGATATACAGACATCAGCGCAACAAATTTTTCCGCAGGATGGACAACTTTGGTTCCGCAATAGAAAAAATGGTCCGCAAAAAATTTCGTGTGAAAAAATATAGTTTCTTAAAAAAAATTTTCCGCAGAAAAATTTTTGAGTTCGGGCCCCCCCCCGAAAAAATTTCTATATACGCCCCTGATTAATTGGTTACCTAATAACGCTTTCAGGTAGCATTAGTTTAATTGATTTTTTTGCGATTCAATTGTGGACAAATTTACAAATGTTAATACATTGTTCTAACTTAAATATTAGTAAATCGCAATCAGTTGGGCACGTGCGCGCTCCTTTGCGTTATATTTTCATTCTTTTGTAACGTTAAAAGAAGCCGACAGTGCCTCCCACCCCCTCTAATACAATTATAATTAGTTAATGACCGACTCTTTTTTTTTTTAAGGTCCTTTTAAAAATTTTTTGATTAAATACATTTATCTTGTTTCTAGATCACGTGCTGTCAGACTATCTTCTCTCTCTCTCTCTCTCTCTCTCTCCTTTTTTTCTTCTCTTTAATCCTTTGATTAATTTTTTTTCTCCTCCCCCTTTTTCTTTTAAGGATATTTTTCCATTATCTTTTATATGTGAGTGTTTGTGTCACTCTTCAATCTTTTTTTTTATTATTGACCTTTTGAACTTTTAAGAATTTATTTTTTGTTTTTGTCGTTGTGTTCGAGTGATCTGTATTATTTAAATGTCAAAAAACATTTTGAGAATTTATAGTAAAATAATAATAAAGGAAAAAATAACCTTCCCTATATATATAAAATTTCATTTTTCTCTGTTGACGTTTCGAATGCCAATATACACCATATTCATCTAAGCTTATGACTTTCTGTACGTAATTATACCTGATGTAATGTTATTTTAATATAAATCTTTCTAATATATGAATAAATATTGTTGACCCTAGGTCATGATGATGAGAGCGTTCAGGGTTCGAAATGTCGACAGGGAAAATTAATTTTTTTTTTTTTGATGGCTGCATTTTCATCAACTCCTGAATACAATTGATTTGCTTATTCACTTGCTCATTCACATAAGCAATTAAATATAATAGAAACCAAATGCTGAGTAATTGATGCTTCTGGAATTCTTGACTTATAAACTAAACTCAAGGGTAGGCTACGCATCCCGTCCCAGGCGAAGCATTTATTTCAATTGATTGGTATTCAATTCAGGGAAAAAATATTGGTCCCCCCCCGCCCCTCCCAATGGTCCAATGTTTACCAAAATCTTTTCAGTTCTTGGCCTCTACTCCTAGTTTATGTGTGCAAAATTTCAAAACATTTGAACAAATAGTTTTTGAGTTTTCGTTGACGGAAAAAATTACCACAGACATACAGACACACATTATTTAGTTAGCCCGTTTTAAATAGTTGTTGGCAGAGAATAGCTGGACTATGCTGTAATTATAAATTCATTCAATTTGAATGAGTAAAATTTTAAATATAGAACTGTCTTTTCTTGGTGCAAATTAATTTAAATATAGATGCGTGGAATAGAGTCAGCTAAGGAAAATAAAACACAAATTTATTCTGTCGACGTTTCGAGTGCCCGTCGCGCTCTTCCTCGGGGGAGTATAAGTGTCAAATATTACAGATGGTAGTGAGAAGATAGTCGGTTGACATTATTAAACAATCAATGAAGTACGTGGCTGTTGATTTATGCACAAGGAAGGAAGCAGGTGCAGCCAAAATTAAAGCCTCCGATTTTGTTACAATTAATGAGACGTTTCGAGAAAACTTTATTTCCTCATCATCAGTCTTTCAAATTGTATTTGTCCCGGAGTTGTTAAAAGGACACAATACATAATTTATTATGTATAATACATTATTAAACAATTTTAACATGTATTTGTTGAATTAAACTTTTCTTTTAAACACATATCATGATATTAGGATCATTATTAATTCATTCAACAAATACATTGTTAATGTGTGTTAAAATTTATATGTAAATTAAATTATATGCTGGGTATGTGAGATTGGAGTCGGGAGGAATAAAACCAGCGTTGTCGAACACGTTTACACTTTTATTCTAAGCAGACGTTTTGGTAACCATAACGGTTGTCATCTTCAGTGCCAATGAAAGTTTTTTTAGGTGTCCCTGTCATATATGGTAATATTGTAAAGTATAGGAAGCATCAGTCTGGAACGCTCGGCAAATCTTATGACAGGGACACCTTAGAAAACTTTCGTTGGCACTGAAGATGGCAGCCGTTATGGTTACCGAAACGTCTGCTTAGAATAAAAGTGTAAACGTGTTCGACAACGCTGGTTTTATTCCTCCCGACTCCAGTTTGTTAAAATTGTTTAATAATGTCAAACGACTATTGTGACCATCTGTAATATTTGACATTTATACTGTCCCGAGGAAGAGCGCGACTCAAAACGTCGACAGAATAAATTTGTTTTTTTATTTTCCGTGGCTGACTCCATTCCACGCATCTATATTTAATACTCACAGCCAGTATAATTAGTAAAATTTTAAATCTGCCAGTACAGTAGGCGCCACAAGTGCCTGATCCGCTCGAGAGTAGAGCTTTGACCAACCAATAAAGCTTAGCTTTATGAATGAAGTGTTATCTTAAAAGTAGCTCTCCCCTTTAGATGCTTTAAAAAAACATTTATTTATTTTAAAAATATTGGTTTGACTCAAGGCCCCGCTCTCGAGCAAATCAGGCACTTAAGGCGCCCACTGTACCTATAGGCCCACCCTTTAAGGGGGGTTCAGGAGCGACGTATAAACGTACTTAAAAAAAAAAAAAACTTGACTATTATAAGGAATTTTTCAATGCGGTTTTTTTTAAATGAATTAAATTCATAAGAGATTATTGGGACATCGAGCTATAATTTTTTTAATGACTTATTAAAAAATTAAGGAAATTAATCTTTTGTTATAAAGCAAATACAAAAAAACAATCTGTCCCAATAATCTTTAATTTTTTTAAATTTAAAAATGAATTTATTGTTATTATAAATCACATAATAATTAAGAAATTTTTAAAATAAGCTTAGATGATTTATTTAAAAACCAACTGTCAAATTAGTTCAGCATTCTTGCAATAGATGGCAGGCTAGTCTAACAGCTGATATAGTATTAGCCTATATCTGGCCTATATTTATATATTTATATGCTTTTATAAAAGATACATAATAGATAATAACATTTATAAAGTATTTATTGTTAAAAGATCAATGAAAATCAACCGAATGCATTAAATATTATTAGCTACCATTCTGACATCTCTTGGCAAATTTTTGAATTACTTGATTTTTTGGGCATACTTTTTATGGCACACTACGCCAGCTTATCGGGAAAAAACTTGCGTAACACCTTCGGTCCTATTTCGCCTTAAACTCGATCATTGAAATTCGAAAATAATCTTAGCTTTATATCATAGATGACCTCAAACAACGAGAATCGATCTCAGTGATGGCGACTGTTGACCATCAAATGACTTTGTTGTCAAGAAACAAGACAAAAAGACTTTGTTATTCTATTTTAATTAGAGGCAAACAATACCGCAAATATTTTTTTGTTTAGGGTGGGGTGGGGGGAATGGAAATATAACAAATTTTCTTTGAAAAATCTTCAATCGATTTTTTTTTTTATTATTTATTTTTTGGTTGACGTCTTCTTTGATATTTCACTTTGAGAGAGAGAAATTGAAAAGCAAAACGATTATTCCACTCAACTGAGAGAGTGGATTGGTTGACGCCGTGGTTGAATCACAATCCCTTTCCCACCCCTCGACGAACGAAGGGATGTTTATAAAAAAATCATACCCAAGCCAGATGCTCAAGAGACGCACGCTTGTGACAACACTAATTAACATATATATAGTCTAGAGGGAGGGAAAAGCCGCAAATGAGTCCCTTTCTTCCTTTTGGTCAATCACCAGGATAATATCGCCCCCCCTCCCCTCCCACCGCCCTGCCTTTCACTAAATTAAAATTAAAAATTTCCGACAAAGAATTAATTAAAAATATAGCCGCCGCAGTGTCTAGCTGGAGCCAGAGGCGTAGTGAAGATATTTTCTAAGAGGGGAGAATGAGTTAAAAATTTTTGAAATATCAATTATTACTTTCTCTTACCCTATATATGAAATATATAGAGAGAGAAAATATTGGATTCATGTCAAAAATTCGATGTCGAGATTTTGATGGATCTTCACGTTTTGAGGTCCCCTGAATCCAAAAAGTGGTTTTCGCGACATGGTCTGTCTGTGTCTGTGTGTGTGTGTGTGTGTGTGTCTGTGAACAAAATATCTCAATAAGGAAAAGAGCTAGAAGGTTGAAATTTTATATTTAAGTTAGGCACCCCCATGGGACGTAACACGAAGCTTTTGAACAAAATCGGCCAAAGAGTACTAGTACTTTACTGATGTACTTTTTCAGTTTTTTTCGATTTTCTCAAAATTTGCTCCAACGATTTTTTTTTTAAATTCAAAAATCAATTATTTTTTAGATGCTCTTTAAAATGTATATTCTCATTTTGCGATTGAAATCTTCTGAAGACCACTTTACTCTTGAACTCCATAGAAAAGATAGGAGAAATGGTTACCATGGTAACAAAATATAAATATTTTCCCATACTTATAAATTTTACATAGTGAATACAATTGTTCCGTACTGTCGGGAACTAAATATATGTCGACACGAAAAATCTGGTGTGACAAGCACAGAACACAACTTTCGATTACCGAAGGTAAGTTGTGTGCTGTGCGCCAGTCACACCAGATTTTTATATTATTTATACAGTGTAGGTCTATTATTTCTTGAAGGTAGAATTAGAAAAAAAAGAGAGCAGTTAAAAGTATTTAATTTATTTTTCCTCACTGCTGATCTTCAGAGCATTAGCGCATTGTAATTAAACATTACATCAATATTGTCAATTTTTTTTCCCGATTGGCTATCTTATCCGTTTTGTTGTTGGTTTTGTATATATATACTGTATTATTTGTATACAGTAAAACTAACAATAATGATGTTTTGATGAAATGTTTAATTTTATATTTATGATGAAAGCTCTAATGCTCTCAACTTTGAGCATTTGAAATGCTTTTTGGGAGATGATTTTTTTTTTTATGTTCAAAATAATCCTTATTTATTCTAGTTTTATATTTAAAAAAATTTGGCTCCAATATCTTGAATTTTTTTTTTTTTTTTTTGAGAAAGAAAAAAGTTTTTTTTAATCAGGACCGAAACGTCACTAGTGAAGGGAGAAATAAATGCTCTGGCGATGGTCCTAATCAGGACCGAAACGACAGCAGTGAGGAAAAATAAATACTATTAGATGATCTCTCTCTTTTTGTTTTCATTGAACCTACAATCAATATATGGACCCTATTATGCATTAGTGTGTCAAGCGCCAAACAAATTAAAAATTGAGTTAAGCACGGAATATTGTTTCAAATGCTATAATTAATAGTATTTTTTATGAAATATGTCCTAAAAAAATTTATATTTAATGTTACTTGCACAATTGACAAAAAAAATTATATACAGTATAATCCAATGAAAAGAATATAAATCAGGAAAACTTTAATGTTAATTTTCTCAGAACTCGGTAATTTGCCTCTCTTCTCAATTTACTTTTTCACTCATTTTTTTTTACAATGAAAATCCCTACAGACAATCAGAGCACCAAAAAAAAAAACTTGGTTCCGCCCGGGATCGAACTGGGGACCTTCTGCGTGTAAAGCAGACGTGATAACCACTACACCACGGAACCCGATGTCTGTAGAGTTCCCGCCATTTCAAAACTACTTGTCATATTGTTATGGGGCTTTTTCCAGATCAGTATGGACATTTAATGGTTTTATTTTTGGAAAAACTCATACAATTTAAATAAATTTAACGCTGACTTCAATTTAATAAGACTTGAAATGATTTAAATTATAAAAAAATATCTAGACGAGGCAGGTCGGCCCAGTCGCGATATTTCGCAGAATAATTGCAAGATTGATTTATGATTCAGAATGAAGGTTAATAGCACTGCCACCCTACTTCTGCCAAAACAACTATAGGGATCGGAGTAAACTCGCATGAGTTCGAATCATTTATTCGTTTTTTGCAGCTTGGAGTAAATTTTTATTAGTTGAATAAAATTGTTTTATCTACTTTTTGGTTACTTCGAGGATAATGAGGGAGCACTATGTTTAAAGATTAGAGTTTAAGGATTATTTCTCCATGGCATATTAATTAAAAAACCTCAACGGGATTTGTGCGGGATAAAAATTGTTTCAAATATGAGGACGGGGCAGGTTGGCCCAAAAAAGACGGGGCAGGTTGGCCCACTCGATTTTTTGCCATTGTATGTATGAAATCGTTAAACCGTGTTTTATTTTTTCAATTTTAGTGGCAATGAATGATGTAAAAGTAACAAAATAAAAATTATTATAAATTTCGATGTACAGTGAGAGCCACAATTAAGTAGCCACTTGATAGCTAGAGCCTTAGGCATATGGTATAGTAGTATATCGTCGCTTGCATCACGTAGTGATGACGTATCTCAAAAAAATTAAAAATTGAGATACAACGGGTATGGCGGTGTCCTGGCCTTCTTTACATTATCACAAATTTCCATGTTTTTTCGTATTATTTAGGTTTTTTGGTTTTGCGTATCAACACATTTAATATAACAACACGAACTATAAACAGATCTCCTGAAAAATAAAAGAAACTGAGATACGCCACTACGTGTTTCAGGAGACGATATGGAGTATAGTGAAATAATTTTAATGACCGAAATGGTAAAACGTAAAATCTGGAAGAGATGAATTTATTTTACCTTTTCAAATTTAAAATTATTTCATCATATACCATTTATTATACCATATAATTAAGGCTAAAGCTATCAGGTGGGGACTTAATTGTGGCGCTCACTGTACCTGCAGCTATGAATATTCAAATATAAAATTACTCTCTCTTACCTATATATTTTATTATAGAAAGAGAAAGTAATGGATTGATATCAAAAATTAGATATTTTGATGGAATTAGACGTTTTAATTCCTGAGATTAAAAAAGGGTCGCGCAAAATGGTCTATCTCTATGATCTTAAGCAAAATATCTCAAGAAAGACTCTAGCAAGTTTTAGAACAAAATCGGTCAAAGAATTCTAGTATTTTACGATGACGTTAACCAGGGAGTGTTGTTATCAGTGTTTTAGTTAAAATCTAAGCAACGACAGTGGATACTGGAGGCTATTTATTGTAGTAGTACAAAAATATTGATTGTCTTAATCGCTTGTGACAGTGAAGAAAGGAGCACCAGCGATACGGGGATGACAAGTACTGTAGAAATAAAAAAATGTTTGTTTTTTATTTATTTAAATTTATTTATATTAATTTAAATTGATTGGTAGTCAATTCAATTTAAATAAAAAAATCCGGAGCTGATGTTCAAGCAATTTTTTTGGATTAATTCCTCCCGCTATAAGTCGACGTTTCGGAGCTAAAACGACTCTTTCTTCAGGACCATTCTTCGTTTGGCACCATTGCCTTTGCCACATGTCTTCTAGCGACATTAATCACACCTTTTATGACATGGCTATTTGTTTTTTTGAGACCGCATGGTCCTGAAGAAGGAGTCGTTTTGGCTCCGAAACGTCGACATAGCAGGAGAAATTAATTCAAATAAATTGCCTGAACATCAGCTTCGGATCTTATTTATTCATCCTTCTCTACAAAATCCACCAGGCTACCCCTATCTTCATCAATTTAAATAAATTTTGTCGCCTGAGACGCGATGTGAACCCGCGCCTCTTGAAAACAAAAGTTGATCTCGTTGTGGAGATAATAAAAACATTTTTCAAAATGAACCCTATCGATGGATGGGTCTTACACTTTTTCAAGATTTACATGTTATGTTCTTCTCTCCCCCTCTCTGTTCTTTGTTCTCCATTCTGAAGAGGCTCCTTCAAACAACAAACAGCCTTTAACGACCTCCTTCTTTGTCTTAGCTCCGTACCCCTTTGCAATTATCAACATTCAATGTTCGTATCCTCATATACTGTATGTATATTCAAATCCATTCAAACTTTATTTATTAAGCAATTTCGATTGGGAAGTTTACTTCTTAAGAGATACTTTTCAATAAAAGCAAAAAAAATAGATTTTATTAATTTGACGACTATGTGTGCATTAACCACCAGTCAAGGGCGGATACAAGGGTGGGGGTAAAGGGGGTAATTACCCCCCTGAGATTTGAAAAAAATACTTTTTTTCGAAAAAAAATGTATTTTTAATGTAAAATTTTAAAAATTAATACTTAAAAATTTGATTTCTATTTATATTCTGGCAAACAAGTACAGAATGCGCCTTTAAATTACCGAAATTAAGAAAAGATTGTGTGCTGTGCGACCAGTCACTCCAGATTACCCCCCCCCCCGAGAAACACCTCTGGATCCGCCACTGCCACCAGTTACGGTCACTCAAATGACCATCATCAGATTCTCTTACAACCTCCGGTGTTATTTATTTATTAAGATCCCACATATTGAAGAGAAAATAGTTTACTGAAAACAAAGTTCAAATGGACTCTTCTAGTTTCAGAACGAACAGACATTTTAATTCTAAAAAGTAGGACCTACTAGTACTTTACTGATATAATCTTTTAGTTTTTTCGATTTTCTCAAAATTCGCTCCAATGATTTTGATTAAAATTCAAAAATCAATTATTTTTTAGATGCTCTTTAAAATGTATATTCTCATTTTGGATTGAAATATTCTCAAGATCACTTTACTCTTGTTCTTTTTTTTTTTTTTTTTTTAAACACACTTTTTTCTCATTCACTCTCCCATTCACACAGTCCTTTCGGCAACTTAGGCCATTTAAGACATTTACGATAACCGTTATTTAATAATATATATTTATTTGGGGTCCATGCATTCTTATTTAAGCTATTTGGTATCCAAATGGCTTAAATAAAATTATCGGACTGCCTGGGGTCCGAACCCGCGACGTTTGGTATACGAGGTTAGCACGCTAACCTCTACACCAAACCCCGAGGGCACTCTTGTTCTTCATAGGAAGGATAGGAGAAATGGCTGCCATGCTATCAAAATATAAATATTTTCCCATACTAATAAATTTTATTGATACATCTTGAATTCTAATACTGAATATCAGCGGGAACTATATATGTAGCAGTGGCGTAGCGAGAGGGGGGCAAGGGGGGTCATCATGCCCCGGGCGCTACTCACAAAGGGGCGCCAAACAAATTCGCAAAACAAGAAATAATTTTAATGTCCGGAAAAAAAATTAAAAAAAAATTTTCCGCGTGACGGAAAAATTTGGTTCCGCAAAAAAAATAAAATTTTTCCGCAGGAAGGGGGAAAAATTCCGCAAAACTTAGCATCCCTAAAGAAAAAGGTAAAATGATTTTAACAGCAGGGCAAAAAATTTTTCGCAGGCAAGAAAATTTTTGAGTTCGGGCCCTCCCAAAAAAATTTCTAT
>JAKCPI010001396.1:0-213544 GCA_023213315.1 Euborellia annulipes
TTATTTATAATGTTAATAAGACACTTGATGATATTTAAAGGTAGGTTTATTTAGGATAATGTAATAATATAAATTGTATGATACATTTATTTAGCGAGACATACATATATGAGAACTTGATATAAACTGAAGTTAGTTACAATAATCATGACGTGTGAAGTCATCCACGTTACACGCCCCTATTATTAAATTATTTTCTCTTGTTGTAAGTTTTATACATATAGTCTTTTAATTTTATTGGTGTCTTCACTTGTCTGCTGGATCTTTTTGGGCTGCTTAGAGGTGCCTTGGTAGGTGAGGGTGTTGTCTCTTCTGACTTGTCTTCTGTATCGTTTTCTATTACAGGAACAGGATCTTTTTGTTCTGGTACTTCTTCGGCTGTTGGCTTGGCTTCGGGTTCTTCTTGATTCTGTATTATGTTTCGTGGACGTAAGAAGCTTCGGTTTCTTCTATATTCTTTTCCATTTTCTGCTTTCACCCAGTAGGAGTCTGGCGTTTGATCTTTTCTAACAATTTGGGCAGGCACCCAATCTCTTTTTCCTCTTTGCAGCATTATATTTTGACCTCTCTCCATGGTTGGTAAAGAAACAGCAGCTGTTCGGTCGTAGTATTTTTTCTGTTTTCTTTGGTTGTCTTCTAGTTTTTTCTTGATTTTACTAATATCATATTTGGGTTTTAGCAAATCTTCTGTGACTGGGAGATTGGCTCTTAACATTCTTCCCATTAGTATTTCGCAAGGAGCTGGTAAGTTATGTTTAGGAGTTGTGTTGTATATGAGAGTTGCTAGGTAGGGATCATCAGGAGCCTTTTTTAAGATGTTTTCAATAGTTTGGATATGGCGTTCAATGAGCCCGTTGGATTGAGGATAATGAGGACTGGACGTGATGTGTTTAATGTCCCATGATTTTAAGAATTTAGTGAATTCGATTGAGTCAAAAGGAGGTCCATTGTCTGAGCGGAAAATCAATGGAATTCCATGAGTGCAAAATTTAGACTTTAAAATTGGTATTATAGACTGAGCTGTTTTGGATTTTAATGGTGTTATTTCCATAAATTTGGAGAAGTAGTCGGTAATTACTAGATAATCTTCTTGCTTCACTTTTAAAAAGTCCGCAGCAACTTCTTGCCAAGGAAGATTAGGGATTTTGTATGGCCTCATTGGTTGTTTTGTGTTTGCTCGTGCGTTTTCTTGACACTTGAGACATGTTGTTATATGTTGTGAAATTTGGTTCGTCATGCCTGGCCAAAATAGAGCATTTTTTGCTTTACGCAGTGATGATCCAATTCCTTGGTGTACTTTGTGTACTTCTTTAATCATATTTTTTCTTTCCTCAATTGGAACTATCAACTGTCTTCCCTTGTAGAATAGATCGTTTAGCATATGTATATCTGCTCTGAATTCATAGTATGGTTTTATGTTAGCAGGCACACTTGCTTTGTGATCAGGCCATCCGTTTTTGATGTATTCTTTAATTTTTTGTAATTCTGGATCTCGTTTTGTTTTTTCTTTCAGATCTCCCATTCTTGCTTCCGATGCAATCAATAAAGTGTGTATTTTTAAATTTTCTAAGTATTCAGTTGGTTGAACTTTCTTCTCTGGATTTCTTGAGAGTATATCAGCCACCCAGTTCAGTTTTCCTGGAATATATTCTAGTTGTACTCGATATCTTAATAGTTGTAGTGTTAATCTTTGAATTCGGGGAGTTAGACTATCCAATGGTTTGTTCATGATTCCTAATAGTGGCTTATGATCGGTTAATACTTTAACTGTTTTACCGTAAATATGATAGTGAAAATGTTTGCATGTTGTCACTATTGCCAGTAATTCTTTTTCAATTTGTGCATAGTTTTTCTGTGCATCAGTTAGAGTGGATGAACAATATGCTACGGGATGTTCATCTTGGAACAAAACACCTCCAAGACCATATTTACTTGCATCTGCTGCCAAAACAGAAACTTTGTTTGGAGAGTAAAGAGCTAAAGTTGGCGCCTCTGATATTAATTTTTTCAAGTGTTCGAAGCATTTTTCTTCCGGCCCATTTATCTCCCATGTCCATTCTGTATTTTTCTTCAATAAGTTTCTCAGAATTGCAGTTTTATCCGATAGATTTTTAATAAATTTTCCCACGCTGTTAACTACGCCTAAGAATGACTGTAATTCTTTTATATTTTCGGGACTTTTAATTTGCTGAATAGCTTTTACTTTTTCTTCATCAATTTCTATCCCTTTTTCACTTATGTTATATCCTAGGTAGTTTATTTTGCTTACTGCCAGTTGCAGCTTTTCTCGTTTCAATTTCAAGTTATTATCTTTTGCTCTCTTTAAGAATTCTTCCAACCTTTGATTGTGTTCTTCCATTGTAGATCCATAGATCAATATATCATCTGTATAAATTATTACTCCTCTCATTTCTTTAATCATTTCGTTCATAAATTTTTGAAATACTTCCGTTGCGCTGGAGATTCCATATGGCAATCTTTTAAATCGATACCTTCCAAATGGTGTTGTTATTGTGCATATCTTAGAACTTTCATCCGTCAAAGGGATTTGGTGAAATGCGTTGGACGCATCCATTACTGTAAAGTACTTAGCACCAGCTATTGATGATAAAGCGGTTTCTACTGTCGGGAGTTCATAATGTTCTCTTTTTATAAATTTATTTAATGGCCTTGGGTCCATGCAGATTCTTATTCCTCCGTTGGGTTTTTCCACTACCACTATTGGGTGTACCCAATCAGTTGGTTCAGAGATTTTTTCTAATATATTCAGTTTCTCCATTTTATCTAATTCTTTTTTAACTTTTTCTTTTTGTGCATAAGGAATTTTTCTGCTGTTAGCCACTGTTGGTTCAGCGTTCGTTTTTAGCCTTATGTCATATTGTTTTTTGATACATCCTGTGCCATTAAATACTTCTTTATATTTATTTATTATATCTTCTGCACTTTGACAATTCACTTTTGATATTTTGTCAAGTCTTTTAATAAGTTTTAATTTCACTGAGGTATTTCTTCCAATTATGGGTTGATAGTCCTCCTTAGTAATATAAAATTGTACGTTTTCTTTCGAATTTTTTGTTTCACACTCTAAATAACAAGTTCCTAATATATTAAGTTTATTTCCTGTGTAGGAGATCAGATTATTTCTTGTTTTATTTAAATTAGGCCTGTCTTTTATTTTGCTAAATATCTTGTTTGAGAGTACATTGACATCACTTCCTGTGTCGATTTTGAATTCAATATTATATTGGTTTACTTTAATATTTTGTTTCCATTCTTCATTTTCTATGGATTTCTTGATGCTATTTATTGATTTTATATATAGATATTCTCTATCACTTTCTTCATCCTCTTCATCTATTTCTTGGACCTTCTTTGTTCTGCACACTTTAGAAAAATGATTATATTTTTGACATTTTGTGCATTTTTTTCTCCATGCCGGACATTTGCCATAAGGATGAGAAGTGTCGCATCTTTTACATTTTTTCTTTTGTTCAATAGAGTCCTTTGGCTCCTTTAATTTGTTATTTTGCTTTTTTGCAATTGCATCTATTTTAACCTCATTTTTTGCTATACTTTTGGAGTGTACTTTTGACGTTTCATCGCTCCTACATATATCTATGGCTTGAACCAGTGTTAAATTGTGTTCTCGTAATAGTCTTTGTCTCAGTGGCTCATCTCTTATCCCACAGATTAGTCTATCTTTTATAAGACTTTCTTCGAGTTTATCAAATTCGCAATCTTTTGCTTTCAATTTTAACTCAGAGACGAAATCATCTATAGTTTGATTTTCAGTTTGGAGTGCGGTAAAAAATTTATATCTTAGATATGTGGTATTTTTATATGGAATATAGTAATTAGTTATCGCCTCCAGAATGTCTGCTGTAGTAACATCTGTTAACTCTTTATTGTATTTATTTAAATTATGAATCTGTTGGCCTACCTCGCCTATTGTGTAGAGTAATATGGCTTTCTTTTGTAATTCGGTTTTCTTGTCTACTTCAGCTGCCAGACAATACATTTGGAAATTTTCTTTCCATTTCTTCCAAGCTTCCGCTGGATTGTCTCCTGGAGTGAATTCCTTGGGCGGTTTGAATGACATTTTGTATTTATTTTCACTTTCCCACAGAATTATTTCACTTTGCTTTACCGAAGTTGACGTAGCGATACACTTTTTTCTTTTTTAAATATTGTCCTATTAACACATCCGCTGCCACCATGTAATATTGTTATTTGGGTAAGTATTATTTATAATGTTAATAAGACACTTGATGATATTTAAAGGTAGGTTTATTTAGGATAATGTAATAATATAAATTGTATGATACATTTATTTAGCGAGACATACATATATGAGAACTTGATATAAACTGAAGTTAGTTACAATAATCATGACGTGTGAAGTCATCCACGTTACAACATTAAAAGAGAATTTTTATTTTTGATTATTTATTATGTTTTTATGAATTTGAATCGATTTGAGAATTCAACAAATATATGGCCTATACAATTTTAAACAATGAATCATATATTGACCGAAACTCAAAAACTGTCATATATTGTATCAAATTTCGGTATTGAATTTTCTATTGTTTTTATACAAAAATTTTTCTTTATAATCAAATACTGATAATAAAAATGAAAGTTTTGGCATTTATTTTTTTATTGTTTAATTCCGCATCACCATCTAGAACACCAAAAATTAAACAAAACCTCCAATTGTTTTATTATTAATTGCAAGATTTAATTTTTAATTGGACTTGAAACTAAGAGATGTAGAATGTATATATCTATATGTATATATAATAACCTCTTTCTTATTAAAAAAACACGTTGAATTTACAAATTCACACAGACACGCATTTAGATAACAATTATGATTATAAATATAATATAGAATTAAAATTAAACATAGACATTAAAATCTTCTTGTTTATTTTATTGCCAGTTGATTTGCCAGAGGTTGTCTCCTTTTTTTTCTTTCTTTTAATTTGCAATAAAGTAGCAAATACAAATACAAAATTATCCAGGAATTGAACTTGGAGGTCAAACGACCTTAACCTCCCTTTTTTTTTCATTAGAGCTCCTCTCTCATTGATTTATTAATGATCACTTTCCAAATTATTCAAATTATTGAATAATATATTGCCTCTCTAATTTAATCCTTGTAAATATGTAATAAAATAATTATATTTAATTTGAATATTATTGTTATTATTATTATTTCGTTCCTTTAGGCCAATTTTCAAGCCTTGGCGAGATAATAAATAAATAAATAAATTTTAATGTCATTAGAATTGGAACAAAATATTTTATGTTAAAATTTATTTCTTTTTTTTTTAATTATTGTAAAGGACTTCAACGTCACAGTTATCCAAGACATTATGAAAAAAAGCATACAAGTTTAACATCTCAATTTAATATCTATTGTTAACTTAGCCACAATTGAATGAAATGACATATAACCTATATTATTCAAAATTTGTTTCTATATTTCATTTGTGTAATGTTTTCAATTATTAAAGCTTAATTGAGTTTATTTATATTAAAATTTTATCAATTTGAATCTTAAGAGTCTTTAGGAAAGATTATTTAATTTGATTGAAATACAAACTGGAAGGTAATAATTAAATTAAACGATAAAAATAAATTAAAAATAAAAACCACCGCCTAGTACTTTTTTATATTTACTTATTTATTATCACCTCTCTGGTTATAAATAAAATAAAAAAAATAACCGGCCCGCCTCTTGTACTCACACTACAAGTGCTTGTGATGTATAAATTTATTTCATTTAACTCAAACCTACACACAAATAAATGAGTTTGAGTTATTTTGAAATTTAAATATTTACCACGTTGTTATTTTATTTAAATAGAAAAAAAAATATTTTTCTTTAAATTTCAAAAAATAA
The DNA here is from genome assembly GCA_023213315.1 of Euborellia annulipes. NCBI lineage: Eukaryota > Metazoa > Arthropoda > Insecta > Dermaptera > Anisolabididae > Euborellia > Euborellia annulipes. The sequence continues at coordinate 5,912 of JAKCPI010001396.1, forward strand.
AATAAAAATAAAAGGATATCAAATATCATTTGAATTTTGTGTAATATATTACAAACTGTGAAATTAAAAAGAAAAATTATGTAGAGACAACATTCTAATCTTCAAATGTGAACGCCATCTTGGAATTAACCAAAAATTTGCATTTAAAATATTTTAATAATTTCTCTAGACGGATTCTGATGTGTATATGTGATTATAATTCTTTATGATTTGTTTCAGAAATTTATGGAGGCCTCAATTATTACAAAAGATTATAATAATGTAAAAAAAAAAAAAAATAAATAATGTTCAACAATCACAAACCAAAAATATAATTTTTTTTTTTTTTTTTTTTTATCCCCATTCACACTCACATTCACACACGCATACACACAAAATATAATTAAAGACACGGAATTCAAAGGGATGTAGAATATATATAAATAACCTATATTTAAATTTGACGTTTGGCTCACCAACAAAAAAGATTTTTAATTTTGATATGTATTATCTATCAAAATAAGTATGTTTAAAACTTAAATTCGTACGTTTTATTTATAAATGCTGTTATTCAATTAGATTTTTGTGTTAATTTTTCATTGTTATGATTGATAATTTTTGATAATAAAAAATAAAAATAATATCTCTCTCGATGTATTATTATAAAATAAAGCAAGCAAAAAGAGAGAGAGTGAATGGCAAGGAATATAAAATCATCTCTCCCGTTTAAGCGTAGATAAATAAGTGTAAGCGTGAACCAGATTTTAATTTTAATCTCTTGACGTCGTCGGGCGGCGAGAGACGTGACTGGATTAACGAGCCAACCAAGTGAAGGAGAAGAACTCAAGTGAAGGGGGGGGGGGGGGTTAGCTTTCGCAAAAAATAAATAAATAAATTCTTCGCTCTCTTTCGCTAGATATACGTATATACAAACACATATAAAGACAATCAATTGTGTTAACATTCTAATTATCTCTTCTTTCCTCTTCCTGTTATCTTTTTTTTTTTTAATTATTAAATTAAATTAATTTTCTAATTTGTCTTCCATATTTTACTAAATCTCTTGAAATTAATATAAAATTTATTGTAGCTACAATTTATAAAAGAGTTAATTAAATGCATTAATATCACATTTAGAGGAAAATACAACGGGGACTGGTATACATGTATTTTTTTTTTTTTTTTTTTTTTTTTTTTTTTTTTTTGGAATGGGTGCATAAGGTCCGAAGACCTATAATGACCAATAGTCACATGCACCCAGGAAGAAAATAAAAACAAAAGGAGAAGCATAAAGGGGAAACTCAACTGCGGGAACTGAGAAGATGCCTGTTGAGGTTAGACTTGAAAGTCTGAAGATTGTAGGTTTTGGGGAAGATAGACGCAGGGACCTTGTTCCAATCACGGGAGGTCATGGGGACAAAGGAAGAATGAAATTGTTTTGTTCTGTTAGTCGTGATCTGAACAGCATAGGGATGCTGGGAAGATGCCTCTCTTGTGTTCCGTGAATATGTTGCATTGGGTGGGATAATTGATTTTAATTCGGCAGAGCATTGACCATGGTAATACCTGTAGAAGAGAGATAGTGCAGATACTCTTCTTCTATGATCTAGTGACTGTAGGGATGCAGTAAGGGTAGAATCACCTATCAGTCTAATTGCACGCCTCTGTATGGCTTCCATGTATATGTATTTATATATATTCTACATCCCTTTTAATTCCGTGTCTTTAATTATATTCTTGGAATAAAAAAAAATAATAATAATAATACAGTATTTAGTATGAACTGAGCAACTGTATTCTTCCAAGGCTAGGCTCGTTGCTGAGTCCATCTCCAAAAATCAAAAAACAGATTGAGTTCCATAAAAGACATAAATATCAAATTTTATTAATTTAATTAATTTTATTAATTTTTAATATATTATTTAAAGATTTAAAAAATTCACAAACAAAAACAAACATTGAAAATATAGGTTATATGTCAAAATAATAGAAGCCATTTTAGATATCAATTGTAGCTAAGTTAACAATAGATTTTCATAGAAGACAAAAACTTATATTAATTATAACCTATAAATTCTGTTAAATAAAATAAAATATAAATTTGATGGTTACAACTAGAAACGAATAAAAACTGTTTGATTTCTAAAACAGTTAATAAATATATAATAAGAGCTTCTATTTAGTAAGTTTATTTAAAAAGAGGGCGTGACGTCCCTCTCTTTTTTCCAATTAACCTCTACTTTGATCACAATTTTATGGTGATGATGATAATAATAATGTAATTATATATTGTTCTGAATCTGAATTAAATTTACAAATGAATAGGATGGAGAAGAAGAGATTTCTAATTTATTCCTCTTTTATTATTTTCATCTAAAAATAACCCAATCATCGAATAGAATAATAAATAAATGAATAGGAAAGGTAAAAAAAAAAATTTAATTCCCTATTAATGATAAATAAAATCATTCTGGAATTTGTTTTGTTTGTTTTTAATTGCTTTTTAATGAAAAAAAAATCTTTTATTTTATTTTTCAATGATATAGGTAGCCTAACAATGGAAATGAAAGTCGCCATATTGAACACAAAAGGAAACAGATTTTTATTTATTTTTTTTTATAATTAAATTTCTAATAATGAAAATATTTTATTGTTATTTTGATTATTATTTAAAATATTTTTTCTTTAATTAATAATAATATTTAAATACAAATTATATAAATATTAAATCACTAAAATATTATTTTGATTTATTTTATTTTCTCTCGACTGAATGAAATAATAATAATAATTCATACTACCAATCTTTTAAAAATTTAAGGTACTTCTACTTTTTTTTTAAAAGAAAATAAATGATTAAAGTTTGTAGACTTTTTTTTTCTTTTAACGCACTATAATAAATAATTTTAATTATTTTCAATATTTTGCGTGAAATTAATAACATGAAGGCGCCACAGCCACCACCCTAGCATGAATAATGAATTTAATATGGATCGAATCGACAACGAAAAGACTTAGAAAAAGAAAACCAACAGCAGCTACAAATCAAAGACGAAAAAGGTTTTATAAACGTCATTAAAAAAAAAAAAAAAAAAAAAAAAAAAAACAAGAATCTAATTTAAAAAAATATATCCATTTAGTGTTTTAATTTTTATAAAATTGGTATTTAAATAAATGCATAATAATTATTTTTAATAACAATAAAAATGATTAAATTTTTCTTTCCTAATCATCTTTTTATTATTATTTTTTGATAAAAAACTAATTAATTTTTATTGTTGAAAAATTTATTATTTGAATAACAATGACATTTAATAATTGATTTTATTGAATCTTACACTATTAAACGAACAATGTACGTTTATTTGTTTGTTTATATGTAAGCATATCAGTTCTCGAAAACGGCTCTAACGATTTTTTTCAAATTTTAAATATATATAATATATGCGGCCGAAATATGCAATTATGCTAGGCCTAGTGTTTGGGAAAAGTCGGGTACTAGTACTTTACTGATGTACTTTTTTAGTTTTTTACAATTTTATAAAAAAAAAGACCGAGCTCCGGAACTTATTATTATATAAATGAATATAATTAATTGCCACCACCAACATTGTTTTAATAAATTCACTAAAAGTTTTTTTTTTCTCGATTTTCAAATGATCATGTTAATTTATGCGTTGTAATTATGGAGAGAGATACCTTTTTTTTTAAAAAAAGAAAAAACTGGTTATTTTTTTTTTCTTTTTCGTTAGGCTAATCATCCTCACTTTGATTTTTATGTAATATTTAATCCGATGAAACACCGTGGGCGGAGTAAATATTTTGATAGTCTGTCAATCATTCAAGATTAACGCTTAAATATTAACACGACATTATACCTATATTGAAAATTTATTCTATTACTGAAATACGTAAATGTATGAATTGAAATTTAATTAACCTAAAAGTGATCAAATGAAAAAAAAAAAAAAAAAAATTAAATTAATTTAATAAGAATCAGGGCCGTATTAAAAAAGAAACTTAATATCTATATATATAATAGGGGAGTGTCCGTCTGTATGTCCCTCCGTCTCTCAAGCTTTGTTTGACTAGCTGGAAATTATTAATAAATATATAGATTTAGACCCCAAAAATCTGCTGTGATAGTACAGAGTAGACATGGGTCGTTACTCGATTTTGCTGTACCAGGTACCAGCTGTTACAGGTACTTGTTCTGACCCGATATTTTTACCTGATACTTTTGTACCCGAAACAAATTTCACCCAGCAACGCTAACTTTACGTTAATTCAAGTCAATAACAACGTGTCTAACATTTTTTCAAATGTTTTCTACCCTATTTATTCTTGTGTTGAGAACAAACTCATAATTATTCATTACTAAAGAGTTTTCCAAACTGAGTGAACTGACATGTCTCCAAATTTAAAATGTCAATTTATATACTGCATTAGAAAAATAATTAACAAATTTCTGTGCCGGCGAACGAAATTTAATTTAATTCTATTCATTATGTATTTCAATTCACAGTTACATATATTTTTATTTTTTTAATTAATGTTTTTATATATAAAAAAAAAAAAAAATAGTTTCAAAGTAAAAATCAGATAACTTATTTATTAAAAAAAAAAATATATATTTTTTTCATTTCTGCTCTCTTTCTTAAAGTGAATAAAAGAGAAATAATGTATAAGTAATAATTAGATTTGTATTTAATTATTATAGGGCCTAGTGAGAAAAGTAGAGTAAAAAATGTAAAAATGATTCGGAATGACGTTCGAAAAGCGCGCCAGAGCTAGCGAAATGGCCCTATCAGGAGAGAAGAGACGGGGCGGGGCGTCGCGAGTTGAGGGTTGCAAGAGAGAAGGAAAGAGAGAGCAGGCGCAACGAAAACTGTATCGGGTAAGGAACGAAGCTCTAAAGTGAAAAGAAAGTATTTGATCAATGCGCAAGCGCGAGCGAGATATCAGGTTCGAGTGAGAAACGAATACCGAGCAAATAACATATACTTTTTAAATCTGTTATTTGAGTATCAACAACTCGGGCATACTCGACTGGACCTGAACAGGACGCGTATTCCTTTCTCACTCGTACCTGATATCTCGCGCATGCGCATTGATCAAATACTTGCTTTTCACTTTAGAGCGTCTTTTCTTTACCCGATACAGTTTTCGTTTCGCCTTTTCTCTCTTTCCTTCTCTCTTGCGACCCTCAACTCGCGACGCCCCGCCCCGCCCCGTCTCTTCTCTCCTGACAGGGCCATTTCGCTAGCTCTGGCGCGCTTTTCGAACGTCATTCCGAATCATTTTTACATTTTTTACTCTACTTTTCTCACTAGGCCCTATAATAATTAAATACAAATCTAATTATTACTTATACATTATTTCTCTTTTATTCACTTTAAGAAAGAGAGCAGAAATGAAAAAATATATATTTTTTTTTTAATAAATAAGTTATCTGATTTTTACTTTGGTATTTAAATACCTGATATTTTTTGCTCGTACCCATTATGTGTACCTGTTACTTTTTCCTACCTGATACAAAATATCAGATTGATACAGTATCACCCATGTCTAGTACAGAGGTTAAGAGAAAGTTGTATGTTATGCGACCAGTCACACCAGATTTTTTGTTGCGGCGATGCAAGTCGGTAACTTCAAAAGAGAGTGTGTGCGCATAAATAAATTTCTAAAAACTCAGGATATTTAAATAAATATGAACATTGTAACAAAAATCGGTATCTGTTGTTACCTACGTAGGAATACACAATTGGGTTAGGTTTGGACCAAGCTTGGGCCAGTATTGGGTGAGTCTTGGGCCAAGCTTGGGCCAGTATTGGGCGAAGCTTGGCTCAAGCCTTGAATGATAACAATGTACCAACAATTATTTACTTACATGTTTTTTTATTGTCTTTGTCTATTTTATTTAATTGTATTTAATGCTGTCAGAACCTGGTACTTTATACATATATTCCTTTTGTTTTTTAAAACTAAACTTAAATCTACGCTGAAGTTTTTTTTAGCCCATCAGTTGCCACTTTTTCTTAGAACTACTTTCTTTGATTTGAATTATGAGTTGTGTTTCAATATCACAATTAATAATACAATTTTCAGTAATAAGACATGCTTGACTATCCTTCTGCAAGCCACCAGTATTTTTTTTTCTCTCTTTGGACAATTTGTTTGTATCCAATGTCCCAATATTTTGATCCATCTGCGATCTGGATCAGATCCCCACAGATGGGGCTCAAATCTTTTCTTTTTCGCAAAATGTGATATTATATGGGAACATTGTTTTCCATTTTGGATGTAACCTCTGGAATCCAGGAAAATAAAAGCTTCAGGAGGAATATATCACGTTTTTAATGTCTTTTCGAAATACAATTCCTTAGGAAAGATGGATGTATCTTGCTCAGGGGCCCACATCTTGTGGGTACGTGGATGGCGACCACGAGCTACCCGAGCTGGGACTGGCAGTCCTATTCTTTACATGTCTGTCCCTTCCTTCTATATTTTCAACAGGCGTCAGACCGTGCGACGGGCCGGCCTGTTCTATTTCTTCCGGTCGCAAAAAACCCATTCCGCCGACCCCGCAGCGCGGAAATAATAAGGGCGAGGACAGAAGAAGAAGGAAAGATGGATGTATCCCAAGTAGGAATTGCCAATGCTGACAATTGGCCGAACGTTGGGCCAGTTGTCATTTGCCAAGACTTGGGTAGTGACCATTGGGCCAAATCTGGTCAGAGGCTTGGCCCAACGGTATTAAATTATTAAACCGAGCCTTGGGAAGTCACCAATGGGAAGCCTGGTCCAAGGCTTGGCCCAATGGTATTAAATTATTTAACCTAGTCTTGGGAGGTTACCAATGAACCATGCCTGGACCCAGACTTGGCCCAATGTAAAGGCATTGAACAAATAAAGAACAAAACCAAAAAGCTCGAGTTCAAATCTCTCGAGGAACAATTTTCTTTTCCCCTCCCTGGATTTTTATTCCCCCGAGGCTTGGATCAACCATCCATTTTTAGTTTTCCAAAGAATGGGACAACCCTGGTTTTTTCGTTTCCCAAGGTTTGAGCCAACCTTGGTTTTTCCCAAGGCTGGGTACATTGTTATCATCCCAAGACTTGCCCCAAACCTCGCCCAATGTTCGGGACGATTGGTCCAAGCCTTACCCAATTGTGTATTCCTACCAGGGATGCATCAAGCTGTTCTCTTTTATATTGTCCACATGCAAATAGTGGTCTCGGATCAGCTTGATCATGAAGCACTCGATCCTATTGATTTTGGCCGAATCGTAAAATTCTTTATTGGTAACGTAATGTTGATAATCTGTTTTCTCCGCTCTCGTACGCGGTTATTATAGTAATATGACTCTTTTTTATGCTACTTGATTTGCCAGTGGACCAAGTCAGGCTTGGTCCATTGGTGACCCCCAAGGCTCGCTTTAATAATATACTACCATTGGTCCAAGCTTGGCCCAATGGTCACTACCTAAGGCTTGGCAAATGACAACTGGCCCAAAGTTCGGCCAATTGTCAGCATTGGCATTTCCTACCTGGGTAATTAATTTTGGATGATCGGGACAAACGCTCGAAATTGCATCGATTCCATAGAGAGAGTCTCCATATTTTATCAGATTTTTTTTTTTTTGTTTTAACCGATTTTACACTGTAAGAATTTTATTTTTAACCTGCCAAGATTGATGTGACTAAATTTTTATGAATAAAAAAGAAAAAAGAACATCTGGCCAGTCATAGATACACTCAATTGATGCATGAGGATATTGTTGTTGTTGTTGTTGTTGTAAGTGCAGCAATCCATTGAGCGAGCGCGCAATTCAAGCGACAGGCGGTTAATTGAACGGAGCAGGCAAATTCGTGACTCGAGCGCATCAACCCGGGAAACACGTTCCATCTCTCTCTCTCTCTCACTCTCTCTATCTATAGATACCCGAGATACCAATCGTAACCTGAGATAGATAGAGAACAAGTAAATAAAATCAAATCAAAAAAAAAAGAAGGGTGGGGACGGACGATTTAATTAAGGTAAATGACACCGCATCGGTGAAGAGATAATGACGTCATCACTATTAAAAAAAAAAACATCTGACTTTTAATTATTATATTATTAACAAAATCAAGTAAATTAAAAAAAAGTTTCTTGGAGACTTTAATGCATGATGCCGAATTTTCTCGAAATTTTGTCTAACTTTGACCAGCCGTATCTCGGTTAATATTTGGTCTACAAATTCGTTTTATTTACCATATTTTAGCAAATTTAATGCTCTTCAACTTTGTATTGGACTATGCTTGACAAAATATGCTTAGTTTACTAAATATACGCGAACAACTGAAAAAAGTCTAAAATTTTAGAGGTTTTTGCATTCCTTCCAGTTCTCGAGGTCGAAAACGTAGGATAGACACATGGAACGGGATGCAAACCCGCGACCCTGGGTTCCAAATGGCCAGCACGCTAACTACTATACCAAGGTCCGAGGGCTGCCTTTTTGTTCACACTTTTTTCCCATTCACACACATACACACAGTGTTTTCGACAACTTAGGGCATATAAGCCTTTTCTTGTAACCGTTATTATGAATAATATATATAGGGGGTCCAGGCACTCTTATTTGAGTCATTTGGTGTCCAAATGTCTTTAATAAAATCATCGGACTGCCGAACCCGCGACTTTTGGTATAGCACGCTACCAATTACACCAAGCCCGAGAGCTAGCCTTTTCTTAATTAGGAAAATTATTACTATATCAATCCAGTGCCTGCTTGAGGATTTGTTTACCTTCAGAGAATTATATAAATGCAAAGAATACATAAATACATTTCCTATGGGAGAAATCGTAACTTTAGGAATTAATAACTCAAAAAGTTATAGAAATTTCGAAATGAAAATAATTTTCCTGTAATCCCTAGAAAGTCCTCTTTATGCATATAAAATTTCGTTTCAAAATTCCAACGGGAAGTTGGTAAAACAGACAGACATACGGACATTAGCGAATTATATAAATTTAGCGTCTTCCATCTTTAAAAATTAATATTAATTTAACTTTTGATTCTTTATTAGACATGACAAATTCATAAAACCTCAAATTTGATATCCAGGGTGTCCATATTAATTGTTTATTACTCAAAATCAAAATGGCGTTAATATTCTACGTATTTTCTTGGTATTTCTTTACACACATATTATAAATATTTGCAATATGTTCAACCTACGCAGAAATAAAAGTAAAACGAACGACAAAAGATGACCTCCCTATTTGATATTGTTAATTTATTCAAAGCGAAAGGGCAAAAATATAAATCATAATTTGATTGTTTATATAAAGGACAAAGTGACACTTACGGTAGAAGCCTACTACTCGTGTTATACCGTATGTGACGATATACGAACGCCAGATGTCACTTGCTCATAACGGAAATTCTCTTTTTTTATTATTTTCCTCCCCCCCCCCCCTACGGCGGACCCTCACATTTTCTATCTCGGTCATTTTGTGAAATTTCTATTGAGAGAGATACGGATATCTCTACAGTGTTAAAAATTTTCAAGGGATATTCATAAACTAGTATAGGAAGTCTGCTACACAAACTGTTTATGAATTTTACATTCGGGTCATATACTAAAAAAAATCTGGTGTGATTGGTCGCACAGCACACAACTTTCTCTTACCTTCGGTAATCGAAAGTTGTGTTCTGTGCTTGTCACACCAGATTTTTTGTGTCGACATATATTTAGTTTACGACAGTAGGGTACAATTGAATTCAAATAAACGTGGGAAAATATTTATATTTTGTTACCATGGCAACCATTTCTCCTATCTTTTCTATGGAGTACAAGAGTAAAGTGGTCTTCAGAAGATTTCAATGACAAAATGAGAATATACATTTTAAAGAGCATCTAAAAAATAATTGATTTTTGAATTTTAAACAAAATCGTTGTAGCGAATTTAGAGATAATCGAAAAAAACTGAAAAATTACATCAGTAAAGTACTAGTACCCTTTGGCCGATTTTGTTCAAAAGCTTCGTGTCACGTCCCATGGGGGTGCCTAACTTAAATATAAAATTTCAACCTCCTAGCTCTTTTCGTTCTTGAGATATTTTGTTCACAGACAGACCAGACAGACAGACCATGTCGCGTTTTGGATTTAGGAGACCTCAAAACGTGTATATCCATCAAAATCTCGACATCAAATTTTTGACATGAATCCAATACTTTCTCTATATATTAACATATACATATAGAGGTAAGAGAAAGTAAAAATTGTTTTTATAAATATATTTATACTCTTTATTGTCATTGTGATTAAAACAAGAAAAAAAAAACTATAAATTCACTTCAACTATTTCTAATTCATAGATTTAAAAACGTTATTAATTCACATCAAACGATTTGATTTTTTTTTTTTAAATAAACCCATTGCGTTTTCTTATCTGAAACCCGTAATTGCCAATTAAATAAACTCAAATTTTTTTTAAGAGAAAATTCTTTTTTTAAATTTAAATATTTTCTTTCAGCCAAAAGATATTTCTCAAAATCTTCCTACCCGATAGGCTCAGCATAGCAGACTCTACTCCCAGATAAAGAGTTGCACCTATTCTTGCTCAACAATATTAAAGTCGAAGCAGATACAATTATAACTAATCATTAACTAGATCTATTAATTGATAAATCGAAACTCTTTAAGAATTTTTTTAAATCCTCCTTTTCGACCAGGTCTCCCCGTTGGTCCATTAGGAGGTCCTTATTTTCTCTTATCCACACCACGATCAGAGCAAAATTAAGTCGATATGGTGGAGGTGCTGGGATTCGATAGGCCTAGATATTGGGATTTATTGATTGATAGGATTGGTGATGACATTAAAAACTGGTGTGACAAACACAGAACACAATTTTCAATTACCGAAGGGATAAGTGCCTAGTCACACCAGTTTTTTATATTGATTGATAATTACGTTATAGAAATTAGAATAAAATCAGAATCTTTTACAACTTGATCCGCAGCAATATCAACAAAAAAAAAAAGTGAAAGATTTGCCGTAAAGTTAGAAAGTTTTTTTTTTTTTTTTTAATCCTCTAATTGAATCTGATGATGAGACGATCAAACAAAAAAGCAGAAGAGCTTTTACATCACCCCCACCCCCACCCCCACCCCATTAATAGAACCAATTCAATTCTTCTTTAATCAATCACTTAATTACCATAAAAATGATTGAAACTTTTTCTTTTTTTGATAAAAGACGACGCGTCCTGTCGTCTGTCGTTTAATTAATTGAATCAAAGAAAGGAGAAGTCAAAAGAAGGGAGGGGAAATTTGGATCAACTTTTGGTCCTATTCCTTGGATTCTCCCAATCTCCAATGAAATATTTAATTTAAAAAAATATTCTTTTGTTTTATATCTATCGAGTATATTCTCTAAGCAAAAACGTTAACTTTTAACATACGTAAACAGCGTTAATTCATTTTAATACCTCGTTGTCTCAAATTGCTATTCTGTAAGCAAAGCATTTTTTAACGCTGATGTTATTACTTTACGTCCAGGGAGCAAAGCCCGCCAAAGGCGGGCGGCACGGCTAGTACTTATAATACAAAAATTACGAGTGAAATTCTGTATACATTAAAAAAAAAAACCCATAAAAATCCGTTAAGTAGTTTCGGAGTTGAAGCGTTTATAAAGGAAAAGTTGAATTTAAATCTCACAATTATTATTCTATTAATTAATTTTATAAATATTAAATTCAAATTATTATTTATATAAAATGAGATTAAAAATTAATTTGGGAAATAATTAATATGAGATTTGTTTTATGTATTTTACTCTAATTTTTTGTTTAAAAGCAAAATTTTAACACATGTGTACTCTGAAACTACTTAACCGATTTTAATAAATTTTCTTTTATCTGAAGATAATTTTACAACAATCATTTAAGATTAGTGATGATATATTGAATATAATAAAATAAAAAAATCTTTCTATATAATTCAATAATGTCCGTCTGTCTATCTCTTCAGGGTTATAATAAATATAATTTTTTTTAAGTTTTTTTGTTCCTTTAGAAATTTAAGACTGAAAGTGGACCGGTTTCCCTCGATTTATTGCCCCTTGCCCCCCCCCCCCCCGCGATCCTCTGGCTCCATTTTGCTTGTATTAGCACTCAATCTAGGACTCAATTTATCTGGTGTTGCCATTCTAACAAAAATTTAAAAAAACACTGCTTTGATTGTTGGAGACTTGAATGCACATTCTTTTTGAATCATCCTATAGTGTAAAATTTATTTACTATTGTGTATCTTGGTGATCGAGTTTATTATTATTTGAAACAGCAAAGGAGAAGAATAGAGATTAGAAAAAAAAGCCGTTAGGAATCCCCCCCCCCTCAAAGTAATTGATTCTCAACAACAACTCATAAAACTTGTCTCTCTAAAAGATATCCATTTCATTTCAACAACAACAACAACAACGACGATGACGACGTTTCGATGTTTCCTTTTGATTGCTTACTTTATTATTAGTTTGAATAAAAGAAGTGCAAATGGGCGTTGACGTCATCGGCGCCTCACGAAAAGAAATAAATGACAGAGATATTCTCTTAATTATTCTTATTACTCATAAAATTAGATGATAACGATTAACGACTAATTTTACAGATTAAAAAAAAAAAAAAAAATTAAGATAAACGTATAATAATTTTTTTTTATTATTATTATAATGAATTTAAAAAAATCTGTTGTTTTTTGGTGTCAACAACATATAAATTAAAGGCGTGTGTGGATAATAACAAGTTTGGAGTATAAATTATAAAAATCTGGTGTGACTGGTCACACAACCTTCGGCAATTATAGTTGTGCTCTCCTCTCACACACCAGATTTTTTGTATAATTTCCCAGTACATTAGAATTCAATTATATAAACATAGAAAAATTTTTAAATTTTGTGTTTTCATGGCTTCTTTACTGTGAAGTACAAGAGTAAAGTGTGCTTCAAACAATTTCAAGGGCAAAATGAGAATATAATACACATTAGTAAAAGAATTGGATTTTTGGTTTAACTGTGGTTTATTTGTGAAAATTACAACGTTTCGAAGTTCTTATTCTGTGGCCTTCTTCAGGTACAATTCAGCTATGATTATAAAGATTATTACATTTGTGACAATCTCAATTGAATTAGCCTAGTTGAGAAAAAACAAGATGTCTGCCGCGTCTCGACCTGCACGCCATCTACGCATGAGCGATCGCAGCGCCCCTACATTCAATCTGACACGAAATTCAAATATTGTATTTTAATTTTTAATGTTGATGTGGCCTGGTAATATTAATATATATTTTAATAGATTAAGAGGGTTTTCTCAGACTATAAAAAATTATAGGTGGTATAGGTATTTTTTTTTAAATACAATATTTGAATTTTGTATCAGATTGAATCTAGGGGCGCTGCGATCGCTCATATGTAGATGGCGTGCATGTCGAGACCGGCATCCATTTTTTTTTTTCTAAACTAATTCAATTGAGATTGTCACCAATGTAACAACCTTTATAATCTTAGCTGAATTGTACCTGAAGAAGGCCACAGAATGAGTGGTCGAAACGTTGTAATTTTCACAAATAAACCACAGTTAAACCGAAAATCAAATTATTTTACTAAAGATAATAACTGTAAAAGACTAAACTCCACAATGAGACATTACATTACATTTTAAAGGGCATCTAAAAAAATAATTGATTTATAAAATCGTTAAAGCAAATTTTGAAAAAATCGAAAAAAAAAAAAAAAAAAACTGAAAAAGTACATTAGTAAAGTACTAGTACCCTTTGGCCGATTGTGTTATCTTAGCACATTTCCTTCAATCCCTATATGTGATATGTGCGGCAACACCAGATTTTTTTATTAAAAAAAAAAAAAAAAAAAAATATATTGAAATTAGTTGAGTTTGAAAAATCTTATGAATGGTGACTACAAGTTACCCAAGCTATGGTAAAAGTGACATTTGCATTTGCGCTCTTTTTATTTTGAACTGAAATTAAAAATCCATATTTTTTTTTTTTTATTTTATTATATCCTTTTGAATAAATAAATAGAAAATAAAAAGGTCCCTCTATAGAGAATGGAAATCGAACACACACACACACACACACGATCTCTTTTGATGCTGATCTCATCCTAGTGGATGAATTCGTTAACTATGTATGAAGCAATTTAGTTAAAAATTTATATTCGAAATTTCATATTCCGCTTGACTCAAACGGATTTATTTATTTATTTATTTTAAAAAGAGACTCTCTCTCTCTCTCTCTCTCTCTCTTACTCTTTCTCTATGTGTGGGTGGATTCAAATAACATTTAAAATATTTTCGCTAAATGAGAGGCTCATTGAATTTTTGTATTAGAATATAAATTCTTCTCTATGGATAAAAACTTTATGTATTGTATTGATATAAAAAATATGTTAAAAAAAAATAATAGAAAACAAGAAGATGCAGCTAGAGAATTTTTTTTATTAGTTAACGTTTCGGTTCTAATTTGGGACCATCATCAGAGTTATAAGATTTAATGTATTGTATTGATATAAAATATATGTTTTAAAAATAATAGAAAACAAGAAGATGCAGTCAGCCAATTTTCTTTATTAGTTAACGTTTCGGTTCTAAGTTGGGACCATCATCAGAATTGTTATAAGAATATTGTATAATAAAATATCTGTTTAAAAAAATAAAAGAAAACAAAAAGATACAGCCAACGAATTTTCTTTATTATCTAACGTTTCGGTTCTAATTTGGGACCATCATCAGAGTTATAAGATTTTATGTATTGTATTGATATAAAAATTGAATATAAAAAAAGATATTCAAATTGTAACAATCAATTAACAATAAAACATTTCAATTATTATTAAAATTGAGGTTAAAAATTAATCCATCTCGAAATTTGTTTTGTTTATATCTCTGGTGTTTTTTGAGATATTAATTTGAAATTCGACAGGAGAATTCCTCTAAATGGCAAGTGAATTCCTCTTAAATTTGGTGAAAATTCAATCAACATTGTTGGAGATATGGGCATTTTTCAATTTTCACCGAATCTCCTTTAGTCTTGGCAAATATTTTATAATAAAAACAAAAATTAAATCGGAGGTGCGTCATGTGCTAGAAAATTCTTTTTTAATTTTGGAAAATCTTAATATCATTTTTTGCAGATATTCTAGAGTTTGTTACTTTTAATTTTTTAATTTTGGAGGTTACATTTTTTCACATACGCTAACCTTATAAAATTATTCACTTTTAATCATAAATTTTCTTATGGCGTTAAGTACAGTCATTAAAAGAAAAATCTTGCATAAATTTCATTTGAAAAAGAGAAGCCGGTATTTTATATTATCGTAAAAGTCTCTTTGAGATAAAAACGAAGCAAGCAATACGCTTGGATTTATTTATTAAAATGCTTTAAAAAAATATTAATTATAAATATGATTATTAATAATGATTAATTAGTGAGATATAAAAAATAATTTATTTCAATTAAGTAACAATCAAATAAAGATAGAACATTTTAATTTTTATTAAATTGAGGTTAAAAATGAATCCATCTCGAAATTTGTTTTGTTTATATCTCTGATATCTTTTGAGATATTGATTTGAAATTCGACAGAGGTCTTCCTCTAAATGGCAAGTGTATTCCTCTGAAATTTAGTGAAAATTGAATCAACCATGTTTGAGATATGGACATTTTTATGGCCTTCCTATGTAATATTTTTGAAATTCTTCTTTAAAAAGAAATTTCGGAGAGACTTTTCTATATATAATTAAATAAATTTCTTTCAAATACGAATCTTTTAGATCTTTTTTTTTTCTTTTTGTACTAGTTTAAATATTATGATGTTCACACTTTTAAATCTATAATTTCCAAAGCTTTTAAGTGACCTCTTAAATTATTCTCTCTCTCTCTCTCTCTCTCTTTAGCTTTGTGATATGCCGCCCGACATCATAATGAACGAAATTTCTATCTAATTATTTCACATCTTTTTTTTTCCTAAAAGCTTAAATTACCAACAAAAAAAAAAAAAAAAAAAATTAGACCATTAGTCTTGAATTAATTTAACAAGATTAAAGGCAAGAAAAAAAAAAAAAAAAACTAAATAATAATTTGATTTGAATTAGTTTAAAGAGGAAATTTTTAAATTTAAATTAAAACAAAAAAAAAATAACGGAAACAAATTAAAGATGGCGATCGTTTATTTCTAAAATAACGCGGGTCAAATTGTTCTTTATTTTCAAGTGAATGACCAAATTATATCTCGAGTTTAAAAGCGGGTCGTGCAACTAGTCCCTTCTAGGGCTTTCTTCTTAAAGCAAGAGTTTAATTAAAAGATAATTAAGTTTTATTCAGAATCAATAAGAATTTAAATTAAAAACACTAGATTATAAGTTTCAAAAATTTATTAAAAAATTACTTATAACCGAGTGTCTTTATATATACATTACCAACTCTAGACGACTCTCTGGAGGAAGCGAAGGAAGCGAAGTATTCGATTCTTTTTTTTTTTTATTTCATCCAAGATGAATTCTTGATTTTTGTTCAAAATATGTTCATATTTCTACAATCGTTGATGTAAAATGAAATATGCTTTGTGAGATCTCAGAACCTTTTACAATCAAACCGGGCGTAAGACAAGGAGATGGAGTTTCGCCACTACTTTTCAACTGTGTCTTAGAAAAGGTCGTTCGAGAGTGGAGAAAGTTGTTAGCCCAAGAAGAAGCGGTTCAGATTTGGTCCTAAGAACAAAGGGAAGAACATTGACTGCCTGGCTTTTGCGGACGAACTGGCCATTTTTGCTAACAACATAGAGTCAGCAGTCAACAAGATCAATAGGCTGTCAGAAATTGCTCGGTCTTTCAAAAAAAAAACATCTGTGATGGACCTGAATGGGTGAACACCAATCGAGGAAAAATAGGACGAGTCAAGAATTTTAGATAACTCGGTGAAGTCATCCAGGAGAATGGATTAGAAGAAGAAGCAATTAATGTCAGGATGAGGAAGTTAGACCAGGCATATCATCTGACAAAGAATATCTATAATAAAAAGTCTATGAGTATAGGGACCAAGTTCCGACATTATAATACAGTTGTAAAACCTGTAGGGTGATATGTGGGTGTGGTGACCATGAATAGACAAGGTCAAGCTGAGCGGCTGGAAAAACGAGAGCTTAGGATGTTAAGGAAAATACTAAGTAATTAGATGGGTGGATGGGCATTGGCGATACAAATGAGGATTTGTACTGCAAGACAGAACCTATCACAACATCCATTAAGAAGAGGTGACTGTTATTCTACGGTCATCTCATTAGGATGGACGGTGACCGTCTAACAAAAAGAATCTGGCGTTTCATTCAAACTAAGAAAACAAGGCCGAGATGGTTTGAAGAATGTGAAAAAGATCTTAGGCAGATTGGTATCTCAGAGAGGGAAATTCCTGACAGGAACAAATTTAGAAGATTGGTGACCAATTGCCAAAGGTTTTAAAATGGCATTAACATCCAAAAGACGGAGAGGACCTTTGTTAAGCGGACACTACTTGGTGGACTCAGAAGATATTGGCAGGAAGTCAAAGCTGGTACAAGAACTAGAGCCAGAAATTAAAAGGAAATTGGTTGTTACCACACAGTCCATAGAGGCTCAACTCGAGAGAAAAAAAATTCCTGCAATATTGCTTCAAGAATTGTAGCATTGCTGCAATATTCCAAGCTGGGTAAGGGAGAGTTCAATATATTAAATATAAAAACTTTATTTTTGATTCCGTCGGGATTCACACTTGGGATTGTGAATTTCTATACAATATATACATACATGATCAAGACTTCCATCGATGCGATGATGTCTTCTCAACTTCCACCACATTTATTGCTGCGCCGGTGACTTGCCAGGCCGGACTTTGGTCGGAATGTTCTGCCGCAGAGTGTACATGGATATTGAGAAAGATTGCTCTGGGTTTGCGGTGCAGGTTGCGTGGTACCGGAATGTACGTCTGGTGACGGTGGTTGGTTGGGTCGTGGGAGAACAGCAGGATTTTGACGACGTGATCTAATAGGCTTGAAAGGATTATCTGTGATGCTAAATTTTCGGAGATGGCTCAAAAGGCCGGATTTAGATTTAGCACAGAACGCACAGTGTGGACGGTTCAGGGCATCAGAATTGGCTGGAGCAGGGGGGATGAAATCTTTGTGTGCCTGTGAATCATGGGAATTGACGTATTGACGGCCCAAGTAAAGTTTTCTTCTTCCACATGTCTTTCTGTTCTTCTCGCTTCTGATTGTGGGATTCTTGCACTTTCTCGTTTATTGCTCTGCGCCACAGGTTTCTATCTTTCGCCGCATCTTGCCAAGTTGTTGGGTTTTAGGCCATCTTTAATTATATCGGACCATCGTTTCTTGGGTTTGCTCCCAAGTCTTTTACCCGTTGTTAGTTGGGAGAAGGCGACTTGAAATGGAATCGTCCATTCTACTTATATGTCCAGCCCATCGCAGTCGTCTGATTTTGATAAGGTTAGCGATGTCGAGTTGGTTGGCTTACCGAAGGACTTCTTCGTTCGGTAACCGATCTTCTCATTTGATATTCAATATTTTTCTTAGACATCTTTGATGAAAGGCGTTCAAACACCTAAGAAAACTAAACGTCTTCATATACATACGTACTTACATACGTTTTATCCCATTTCATTTTTATTGTATATATACCTATAGATTTGTAAAAACCCTAAAGCTTCAAATAGGGGTAAGGGGAACAAGGAATCCAATCAAGATTATTATAATATTATTTTACTAACTCCATAAATCACAAAAGAAGACTCGGTTACCAAGAGAGATACGACGTCGATTTACTGAGGAGTCAATATTCCGAAAAGATGAAATTCTGCCAAGGGAGCTACTAAATCGTAAAAACAAAGAGCCCATGAATTGATAGTTTAGATATTTATTTACAATTTTTAAGAGTTCTTTTTTTAAACCTAACCTAAATCCACCATCGTAAAATTCTCTAAAGGCCTACATAAAAAAAAAACCTTCAAAAATCCATAAAGTTCAGATTTAAATGCGTTACAAGCAAGACAAATTAAATGTCACAATTATTATTCTATAATTAATTAATTTTAATTTTCACATAAAAAATGGGGTCTATAAATTAAAATTTTCATATTAATAAAAGCCACAAAAGCTTTAATAAATGAATTTTATTAGTATGATGATGTCATCTACAATTCAAAAAGATGTAGAGCGTATATAAAAAATATATATATATATATAAATAATCTGCAAATCTTTCATTGTTATAAACAGACATAATTAAATTAAAAGTAAATAAAAAAAATAATATGTAATTAAAATCTCAATTTAAATCCCTTAATTAAAATACTATAATTAATTGTATATATATTTAGAAAATTTTTGTTTCTTTAATAGTTTTTGTGTTATCGTTAATGAGTGTATCACCTTTTGCCTCTCTCTCTCTCTCTCTCTCTCTCTTTCAAGACGAGTAGTAAAGAGTTCTCTATAGCTAGAGAGCTTTAAGAGATTGGAGGTCGTGGACCGACCAGGGCCCTAAGGTCATTGGTCCTAGGAGACGGAGAGAGAAGAGATTTGCACGACTTGCTAATGGATCATCCTAATCCCCCCCCACCCTCCCCCCCCCTCCACTCTCTTATGACGATGAGCAGCAGCAGCAGCAGAGTTTTGCGCTTATTGTTCTAATTGATTGCATTTTAACGGTCAAGGTCATTTGTCTATTAATACATCTCTT
Source organism: Euborellia annulipes (assembly GCA_023213315.1). Classification (NCBI taxonomy): domain Eukaryota; kingdom Metazoa; phylum Arthropoda; class Insecta; order Dermaptera; family Anisolabididae; genus Euborellia; species Euborellia annulipes. Next base: position 25,677 of record JAKCPI010001396.1, read on the forward strand.
TTAAAATACATACTATTTTTAATCTCGCTATTTATTTATAAAATTACCTATATATGTATCGCTTCTCGGCCTTGAAAAGGTACCTATATATGTTTAAGTAATGGAAAATTAGATTTTGATGGAAATACACTTTTTAGGCTCTGTTTGTTAACAGCGTTAAAATTTAACATCAACAAATGGGTGTTAAAAAGTATATTAATAACATTAACATTAAATTCTCTAATCAAGTTTTAACAGCGACATTAACATTTTATTTTTTAACACCAGGTGTTAACTAAGCTATTTTCTGCTTGTTCGTGTTTTTAGACACCTCGATGACCCTTGCGCATGCGCATTACTAACTTGATTTGTTATTTTCAATCAAGTAGGCTTATCTAACACACCAGCGTTAAAAAATAGCAATTCTCTAAACAAAGTTTTAACAGCGGCGTTAAGCTTACTTTTTTAGGTTAAAGACGCCATTTTTATGCATTAAATATGGCGTTAAAATATTAAAGGCACCCCATAAATTTTTAACCTTATTTGACGCTTTGGCGTTAAAGTTTTTGCTTACAGAATAGCAATTTGAGACAAGTTAAAATGAATTAACGTTGTATATAAAAACAACAAATTCTAAAACAAGGGTTAAATTATTATTTATTACCCGCCCCCTCCCCCCCCCCCCCGGCTTTCTCACCCACCACGTCTATTACCTGTTTGTTCGTTCAAATTTTAATTAAACCTTGGCTGAAATATTTATTACCGCACGATTTAGATTTAATTAATCATTTATATCCTCCCCCCTCCCCTCCCCTCCCCTCCCCTCCTTCCACTCTGTTCTGTTTGATCAAATCTAAATTGTCGCATTGAACTCAATTTCAAGGTGGAAGGGAACCTACGTATTTTTTTTTGCTTTACTTTCAGTTTCGTTTTTTTTCTTTTCATATTAAGTCAAAAAGAAAAAAAAAAATAATAAAAATTCTGTCTACATTAATATTTACTAGCTGCGTCGCCCGCCTTTTCTTTTAAAATTCCTACAGACTGTGGAACAGACATCAATATATATTATAACTAGGGTCCGATCGAAACAAGATTTTCAGCCGAAACCGAATTTCGGCCTCAATCTTAATTTCGGCCGAAACCGAAACTTGTATTTCCTCTAAAAAATTCCTTTTTTTTTTTTTTTTGAAATTTTTTCCCCTCCCGTGAAAATCATTTTACCTTTTTTTTTTTAGAGAGACTAAATTTTTTCCGCACCTTTTCCGCTTTTGCAAATCATTTGACCTTTTATTTTTTTTGCATCCGAGTCTCATCCAATCTTTTCAGACTCAGGTTTCGGCTACTTTTTGGCCGATACTGTAACCGAAACCGAACATTCGGTCGGTTCCTAATTATAACATTAACAGTTCCTATGGATTTTCTAGAACAGTGGTTTCCAAACTTTACGTTACCACGCCTCCCTTAAAAATATTTAATCGTATGACGCCCCCCTCCCCCCCCCCTCCATTTTATAAATTAATACAAAAATAAAAATTTTTAATGCTAAAAAATATAAATTTATATAAAAATATTTTTTTTTTTCCCCTGGGTGGCCAATATTCGCGCCTCCCCTTAGAGTAGTCCGCGCCTCCCTAGGGAGTTTGGAAAACGCTGATCTAGAACGTCCTTTTTCAGCATATAAAATTTTGTTTCAAAAGGAAATTGACTAAACAGAGCGTTATAGTGATTTATATAGATGGAAATTTTAAATGCGATCGCAATACCTTCTTTCTCTATACATACCGTATAGATAAAATAAAAAAAAAACTCCGCCAAACTCCCGTCTTTTCTTCTATCTGTCTATCATTTTAAATTTTGAATAAACGAGATCATCTCTATATATTTAGAATTTCTTGAAGAATTTAATTTTTTCCCCGTCTTAGAGCCAAACCACACCATTGCACCACCAAGATAGAATGCTGACTCGATGGCCTAATGCCAAATATTGGATTTGTCAAACGATACGTCTTATTTTAAAGACATTTTTCCCCAAGAGCCAATTAGATGTGGCTGATCAGCTGGACAAGTTTGCAAAAACATGCACACAGGCACTCAGACACCGATCTGAAAGAAAAATCATGTTTCTAAAGTTGAATGCAATTTAATATGAATATTATTTGAATAAAAATAAATAATTCTTTTCTTTTTTAAGAGATGATTCTCTAGAGCTGGAGGGGGTCAATCACTTTGTAAATTATTCAAAAAATATATCAAGTTGTAACAATTAATTAACAATACAACATTTTAATTATTATTAAAATTGAGGTTAAAAAATCCATCTCGAAATTTGTTTTGTTTATATCTCTGATATCTTTTGAGATTTTAATTTGAAATTCGACAGGGGAATTCCTCTAAATGGCAAGAGTATTCATCTGAAATTTGGCGCAAATTGAATAAACGATGTTGGAGATATTGACATTTTTCAATTTTTACTTAATCTCCTTTAGTCTTGGCAAATATTTTATAATAAAAACAAGAATTAAATCGGAGATGCGTCATGTGCTAGAAAATTCTTTTTTAATTTTGGAAAATCTTAATAACATTTTTTGCAGATATTCTAGAGTTTTTTATATTTAATTTTCAATTTTGGAGGTTAAAATTTTTCACGTATTCTTACCTTATAAAATTATTCATTTTTAATGATAAATTTTCTTATGGCGTTAAGTACAATGCTTTAAAAAAAATATTAATTATAAATATGATTATTAACAATGACTAATTAGTGAGATATAAAAAATAATTTATTTTAATTAAGTAACAATCAAATAAAGATAGAACATTTTAATTATTATTAAATTGAGGTTAAAAATGAATCCATCTCGAAATTTGTTTTGTTTATTTCTCTGGTATCTTTTGAGATATTAATTTGAAATTCGACAGGGGAATTCTTCTAAATGGCAAGTGAATTCCTCTTAAATTTGGCGAAAATTCAATCAAGATAGGGGCATTTTTTGTCCCGAATCTCCGATATCTTTTGAGTTTTGAAATTCATCTTTAAATATTACAGAAAATTTCTAAAATTTAATAAATATTGGAAAACACTTCTATTGATATATATACGAGTAGTTAAAAAAATATTCCTTTGAACCCTACTCTTGGTATAGAACGACAGCAACCCCGACACCAAAGCTTCGGCTAGCTCCGCCGGCGCTCGAGGTCTGTAACACTTTTTTGTTACGTGACCAATTTTACTGTAAAAGAACTTGGTTCCAAAAGGGCGCTTCGCCATAGCCTCGTTACGGAACTGCGCATATAAATATACCTATATACCCGATAATTAAGTATTAACAGTACATATATACGCATTGTTATAAACAGACACATTTATAGATGGAAATGAAAGGAGAAGCAAGCAAAAATATTATAATAATAACATCACGGATAAGATAACATTAACATGGCAAGTTAATTCACTTTCAATGTTTGTTTTTTTTTCGTAATGAAATTTGTAAATATTTCTTTTTTGATATTGAATATTATTATTATTATTATTATTATTATATGCAAGAGTATAATAATAAAAATGTTAAGTGAAATGGAATGAATTTGTAATGAAACATTTATTCTAGGTTGTAGGCGTTTATTCTTGAATTTCTTTTTCATTTATGAAAATAAAACTCTAGCTAATATAATTTATATCGTATAGGACGGGAAACGAAACTTTAACCTATGAGGGGTGCAGCCCTACTGCCAGCTAGTATTATTATTTATTTAAGCATGTACATAGGGCAGGTTGCTCAGGAACATCCGACCCGAGACAGTGTTGGACCGGTGTATCAGATCAAAAAACGGCGCTACATCAAATCTCTCACCCCCAAATGGGCGGATCGGAAGGTGCCAAAATTAGAGGCTCCAAAGGGAGGGCATTCCAAACTCTGCTGCTGGGAACGGCGAAAGAACGTCCTCGGGCAGTCCAAACCCCGCTCCCTGGTGTAAGTGCCAGGAGACAGAATATCGGAAATATAGGGTGCGTACGGATAACATGGTAGATGAAGGTCGTATATCTAAGGATAATAATAATATTTTATTTGCAAAAAGCGTATTGTTTGTACAAATAGGAGGAAGAGATGCAATACATAAAATTATTTACAAAATCATAAAATTTAGGCCCGCAGTCAACAAATTCACACTGACCCAAACAGACAGAAGATGCGGTTTATCCAGAATTCACATTCTGGGTTTGGCTCTTTTTCGCTTAATCATTCAAGTAAATGAACGGGTTTTGGCCATATTTGCTACGAATCTATATATACTCCGCGTAACTCTCCCAAACCCCTCTACCTGTAGAAGTCTAGTTATGTCACCGCGAATCCTCGCCTCCCACGGGAGATGACATCTCAAAGGAGGGGAATGTTCCATAGTTTCGTTATTTTCCATATTGCAGCATCCACACTTCTCCTCGAAGTCTATTGTGTATCTGATTCCCGAAGTTTTCCCATTCCACTCACCTTTTGTTCAAATGGGCAGACCAGCTCCAAGTAGGATTCATCTCATTCTCTCTCTCCAAATGGCTTATTCTAATGAATAGGGTACTGTAGCTTGATTTTTTGGCCCTAGTAACACCTTCTTCAAACATTCTTCTTTCCCAGCGTTCGGCTATTAGGTTGTTATTCCTTTTTATTTCTCGTGAGTTTGTAGAGAGAAAAGATCTTCCATTCCAACCAACTCCAAGATATTACTGAGCTGGGAGGCCCAGTTCCACTCTGCGTTGTTACTACAGTGATTATCCATATTTACTAATCTGTCAAAGCACATTTTTGGTATTCTTTTTTCATCCATATCAAGGAGTCGAGCCCACCACTTTAACATTCCGGCCACAACCCGTGAACTCAGAGGAGGTCTTCCGGTCTCTATTCTTACAAAATAGTTTGGAGTATTCCTGGACCATTTAAAAATTCTACTTGTATCGTATATCTAAGGAATCCCAATCACTACCCAAGATCAAGATGGGAGACGTGGTCTCTAGGTCTTAGGTCATATATACCAGGGGGTGTTTGTTGAAGTTTCACCGGTTTTACCGTTAGATGTCTCTAGCAATACGTATACATTTCTGCATGTATGTCATTTTTTTCTGTAAACATTAACCTTCAAAAATACACAAATCACATTCGGCCAAAATAAAAGCGTTTACCTCAGTGAATATATCGAAAAACGCAGCTGAAGCTCATAGGTTGCTGGTAAAAACTTACGGTGAACATGTTCCAGTGATTAGAACATGTTTCGTCAATTTAAAAGTGGAGTGTGGTGTACTACGAGTTATTAAGACCTGGTGAAACGGATCGCTACAGACAACAAATTATCAATCTGAATCATGTGTTGATCGAAAAACGGCCGAAGACATGGCAACGTTATCTTGCAACATGACAACGCGCCCTTTCATACCCCTAAAACTGGTGAAGGACACATCAAAAGCACTTAATTGGGAAATATTATCGTTCCCTGAAAATTAAGTGTTTTGTTTATCGAAAAAACCGGCAAATTTCATCTAACACACCTGGTATACCTGACACAGTTATTAAAAGCCACCCGGAACCTATGTGCAGATATTATAGGAAACCACGTCCCCATACAGAAAATGGGGAAGCGCCAGGGCAGTCACCAGCCTACGCCTCAGCCATTGGGGAGTCACATTCTTAGTGGGTGGAGAGTGCTACATTATACACTCTCATATATAGATAAAAGAAAGTAAAAAAATCCCATGAATATCGGTCAAGTAATTTTTTTTTATTTTACCCTCTCGGCTGCTGCAACCATTTAGGGATTATAATTAATATAGAAAAAATAACAAGTACCAATCGCTACCGGGGGACGTTCAACACGCTGGTCACCAACCCGAGGGTTCGCCGCGCTTGACAATGCTTAACCGCAACGATTTTGGTGACTCCGTTGCCAGTCCCACCGCACGCATTTCAAAGTTTAAATGTTTGTTATTGTAAAAGAAAAAATTAAATCTCACAAATCTTATTCTATAATTAATTATATAAATATTAATTTTTTTACTTTCTCTTACCTATGTATATATGTAATATATATATAGAGAGAAAGTATTGGATTCATGTCAAAAATTCGATGTCGAGATTTTGATGGATCTTCACGTTTTGAGGTCCCTAAATCCAAAAAAGTGGTTTTCGCGACATGGTCTGTCTGTGTGTGTGTGTGTGTGTCTGTGTGTCTGTGTGTCTGTGAACAAAATATCTCAAGAACGAAAAGAGTTAGGAGGTTGAAATTTTATATTTAAGTTAGGCACCCCCATGGGACGTGACACGAAGCTTTTGGACAAAATCGACCAAAGAGTACTAGCACTTTACTGATTCACTTTTTCAGTTTTTTTCGATTTTCTCTAAATTTGCTCCAACGATTTTTTTTAAAATTCAAAAATCAATTATTTTTTAGATTCTCTATAAAATGTATATTCTCATTTTGTGATTGAAATCTTCTGAAGACCACTTTACTCTTGTAATTCATAGAAAAGATAGGAGAAATGGTTGCCATGGTATCAAAATATAAATATTTTCCCATACTTATAAATTTTACATCTTGAATTCAATTGTACCCTACTGTCGGAAACTAAATACATGTCGACACAAAAAATCTGGTGTGACAAGCACAGTACACAACTTTCGATTACCGAAGGTAAGAGAAAGTTGTGTGCTGTGCGCCAGTCACACCAGATTTTTTTCTTTTCTGTTTGTTACAGGTGAGTGTCCTTAGGCTACTTGCGCTATTTGATTTTATAAAAAATTACCTTTTCCTGTAAGTAATTTTGATTTGCTCACATAATCCAAATTTTTAATTTTTTTTTTTATTAACGCTTAAAAGAGAATTCAGCAGTCAGAACAATTGTATTCGAAATCAATACGATTAATTGTAAAGGAAAGAAATGAGTGAAATTAAATAAAGAATAATTATTTTTCGACGTTTCGATCACCAATCGAGATTTTCTTGGTTATAAATTTCTGTAATATTACAATTTGTAACTATATTTATTTACAGTTGTAATAATTTTTTTGTGAATGTTGAGGGATATAAATTAACAAGTGAATGAAGAGTTGATAAATAAAGGAAAAAGGATAGAAGCTAATAACACTGGCCGACAAAAAAAAAAAAAATTTTTAGTAACACAAAGTGGTAAAATATGGGAATGGAATATTTATTAAGAATCCTGCAATCTTGCAAATATATAATTCGCTAATTTCAGCCCGTCTGTCTATCAAACTTCTCGTAAATTCATAGAGTAGAACACACTGGCGCAACCAGGGGGGGGAGGTTAGGGCTTTAACCCCCCCCCCCCCCCCCCAGGAGATAAAAAAAAATCAAAATATATATTACAAATAGAAAAGAAGAAATATAATCATTCCGGTTCCGCAAAAGAGAAAATGTTCCGCGTTTGGTTCCGCGGACGGCACATGGAAAAAATTTTGGTTCCGCGGGCGGCAAAAACTTTAGCGTCTAAAAAAAAGATAAAATATTTTTACGGATGGGAAAAATTTTGGTTCGGAAAGAGGGATAATGTTCCGTGGGGGTAAATGGGAAAAAATTTTGGTTCCGCGGGGGCAAAAACTTTAGCGGAAAAATTTGGTTCCGCAAAAAAAAAAAAATTTTCACAGAAAAATTTTTCGAGATCAGCCCCCCCCCCCCCCTCTCCCTTCGAAAAACCCCCAAGGGCAAATCCTGGTTGCGCCACTGGTAGGACAAAAGCAATAAAGATCGTTACTGTTAAGCAATGCCAAAAGTACGTTTGAATCTGGATGAGAGGCCCACACCTCCTGTGGAACGTCCCCTGATTGCCATCAGCATTAATTATATTATTCTAAGTTTATATAAATTAAATCCTAATTTAAATAAAATCTGATTTTTTTATTGATAAGAATAAAGATTATCTTTAAGCATCTATATATAATAATAGCGGAGTGTCCGTTTGTCCGTCTGTCTGTCTGTCACGCTCTGTTTGACCAACTTCCCGTTGGAATTTCGAAACGAAATTTTACAGTCTTATAGAGGAAGTTTTGGAGAGTCCCGGAAAAATACTCGGGTCCCGAAATTCCTATAACTTTTTGAGTTATTAATTGCTAAATTTACGATTTCTCCCATAGGAAATGTATAGATAAATATTTAAGTATTCTTTGCATTTATGTATTCTATGAATGTAAACAAATTCTTAAGCAGACACTGGATTGGAATAATAGCAATAGTTTTTTTTCATAATTAAGAAAAGGCGAGGGTCCGCCGCAGACGAGCCCAAGGCGGACGGCGCGGCTAATAAATAAATATTCGGCCTTTTATTATTTATTATTCTTTGAAACGTTATTTTTTTTTATTTATTCCTTTTCTATCAAAAAAAAAAAAAACTTTTTATTTCTTAAGATTTATTTTTGTTAGGGTGACATAACATCCCCATGACCAGAGCAACCAACCCCTTGAAATCTAAATCGAACACGTGCCTTTTATATGATTTATGCTAAACCTCAAAAGGTCGGTTTCAAACCCGACATGTTCCCTTAGGATTATTTAATGAGAATTCTTCGGGAGTGGATCGATCGAATGCAAGCAACTAATTATCTGCCCTTATAGGGGATGACAGGACCTTGCTTTGCTCTCTCTTTCTTCTATTTAATACTCAAAAGGAGACCAATGGAAAAAGTGCTTTCTTGAAAATACAATTTATTTAACTAAAATAATAATTGCGAAATTTAATTATTTTAATTAATTAATTCAGATAGCAGACAAAAATAGGTATCGCTGGGATTTGAACTCAAACAGCCCTATTAGCACCAGACTCGTTGCCTATTTGAGTTCTTAACGATCTGACAGACAGGGGGTACTTTGTCACAATATTCACTTGTGATTTTTTTTACTAGGTTTTGGTTAATGTTTGAGCCAAAACAAATTTGTAAATAAATGATGAATATTTTTGTACAAATAATCAGCTTTCTGGATAATTATAGGCAGGAGCATTCAATAAAAAAGACTCTGTTTGCTGGTTCTAATCTCGGAGACGTTTCAGTTCTTTTAATATAAGAGCCATCTTCAGTCCTTAGATTAGATATAATATAAAATTGCACAGAGTTGGTCAGCGAACAATGTATATTAAAAACCGAATCGCTGACCAACTCTGTACATTTTTTCTGATGACTAAAATTGCTTTCCAACCAGTGGCGGATTAATGCAATTTTGTCGGGGGGGGGCGGTTTTTTTTTATTTTTTTTATATATATAAGGATTTTGTCGGCATCTATGGCCATTTAGACCCCTTTCCTATTTATTTAAATTGATTGGTAACAAATTCAGTTGAAATTAAAGAGCGGAAATCATAATTTCTTTAGATTACTAGTTTTTATAACGTTTTGAATTTCTTCTCGGGGGAGGGGGGCGATCGCCCCCTCGCCCCCCCTTAATCCACCCCTGTTTCCAACTGAGTTCATAATATGAACTTCATATACCCGAATGTCGTGCTGTGCTCTATAGGAGTAAGAGCACTCCGAGTACCTACCTAATCTACCGCAAGGAAATTGGGTTTCCTATTCAAAACGAAGCGTTACTTTTCCTCCCAACAACTCCTAATCCTCTATAAAGCCCAAATTCGGCCGTGTCTTGAATATTGTTCCCACCTTTGGCGAGGGGCGTCGAAAGACGCTCTCTCCTCCTTGGAAGCCATACAGAGGCGTGCAATTAGACTGATAGGTGATTCTACCCTTACTGCATCCCTACAGTCACTAGATCATAGAAGAAGAGTATCTGCACTATCTCTCTTCTACAGGTATTACCATGGTCAATGCTCTGCCGAATTAAAATCAATTATCCCACCCAATGCAACATATTCACGGAACACAAGAGAGGCATCGTCCCAGCATCCCTATGCTGTTCAGATCACGACTAACAGAACAAATCAATTTCATTCTTCCTTTGTCCCCATGACCTCCCGTGATTGGAACAACCTCCCTGCGTCTATCTTCCCCAAAACCTACAATCTTCAGACTTTCAAGTCTAACCTCAACAGGCATCTTCTCAGTTCCCGCAGTTGAGTTTCCCCTTTATGCTTCTCCTTTTGTTCTTATTTTCTTCCTGGCTGCATCCCTGGTAGGAATACACAATTGGGCCAAGCCCGGACCAGGCTTGGACCAATCGTGCCGAGCATTGGGCGAGGTTTGGGGCAAGCCTTGTCTAACAATTGGGCCAGGCTTGGCTCAAGCCTTGGAATGATAACAATGTACCCAGCCTTGGAAATCAAAAAACCAAGGTTGGCCCAAGCCTTGGAAAACAAAAAATGGATGGTCGATCCAAGCCTAGAGGAAAAATGTTGTTCCTCGAGAGATTTGAACTCGCTTTTGGTTTTGTTCTTCATTTGTCAATGCCTTTACGCTCTCGTACACAGTTGTTATATTGATATGACTCTTTTTTAAGCTATTTGATTTGCCTTTTATTTTAGATAAATAAACTTTATCAAACAACCACAAGATTTAAAATATATGTTACTGTTTTTTCAATTAATAGCACTTGATTTAATTTAATTTTTTTTTTTTATTATATGATGGGTCAATTAACCATTGGGCCAAGCCTCGGACCAGGCTTGGCCCAATGGTCACTACTCAAGGCTTGGCAAATGACAACTGGCCCAAGGTTCGGCCAATTGTCAGCATTGGCAATTCCTACCAGGGTATTGGTCATTATAGGTCTTCGGACCTTATGCACCCATTCCAAAAAACAAAAAAAAAAACAAAAACAAATTGGAGGGTCCGTGGTTCGACTCCCTAATTAATAAATAAAATAATAAAAATATTGTCTGATTTGAAAAAAAAATTTTATATCTGTAATGTCCATGTGGGTGGGTCACTTTTGCCGGGTATTACCTTTTGCTCCGAAAAAAGTGACAAAAACAACCCACAATACCTGATGATGACCTCCAAATTGGTCGAAACTGTGTGGGCTCAAGCACGCTACAGTCGTCTTGTCAATAAATAAAATCCTACAATAAGGGAAAATAAGGCAGGCGCGCTACCAACTACACCAAGCCCGAGGGTTAACCTTTTTTCTTTTCCAAGCAAGTGAACGGGCATAGGAGGTGCCTAATGGCGAATATTGCCTATTGAATAGTAAAAGGGAAAAGATCCCAAATAAAATATGGTGTTTACGTTCTATCAATCAATTTACAATCAAGCAATGATGCATGCTATTTAGTTTATATGTAAACATTTACACATCCATTTATATTCAGTTTACATTGATTTTCCTGTCCTTTTGTCGTTTTCGGGTTCTATATTAGTTTAAAAGGTGAAAAATTACAAACGAAATAAACAAATTCTCCCCTTTTCACTATCAAAGGGATAAATGAATTCCAATTTCTTTGCTTTACTTATCCCGCACCGCGGGATTAATAATGGCCAGGACAGAAGAAGAAGAAGAAAGCTTATTGAATTCAATACATCTTGGACGAAATCCATTCGTTGCTTTTTATTTTCTCTTATCTATTAATAGATATAGAGAGAAAGTTTTGGATTCATGTCAAAATTGATGGAAATACACGTTTTGAAACCTCCTGGTCTGGCCTTTGAACAAAATATCTCAAGAATGAAAAGAGCTAGGAGGTTGAAAATTTATATTTAAGTTAGGTCCACCTCGCAGCATTAGTCACTCACTCATTGAGCGTGAATGATCTAAGCTTCAATGCAGAGTCTAGGAACCAGTAAACTTTGTTCAAATGTTTTGTGGTACAAACTGAATTCATGGTTAACGTTTCATTCTCTTCCAATAGTTGATGGGATAAAATGCCTTTGCACCGGATCATGAATAGGGAATTTGAAAATGATGTGACCCTGGTAGGAATACACAATTGGGCCAAGCCTCGGACCAGGCTTGGACCAATCGTACCGAGCATTGGGCGAGGCTTGGGGCAAGCCTTGTCTAACCATTGGGCGAGGCTTGGTCCAAGCCTTGGAATGATAACAATGTACCCAGCCTTGGGAATCAAAAAAACCAAGGTTGGCTCAAGCCTCAAGAATCAAAAAAACCAAGGTTGGCCCAAGCCTTGGAAAACAAAAAAATGGATGGTCGATCCAAGCCTCGAGGAAAAAAAGTTGTTTCTCGAGGGATTTGAACTCGAGCTTTTTGGTTTTGTTTGTCATTTGTCAATGCCTTTACGCTCTCGTACACAGTTGTTATATTGATATGACTCTCTTTTAAGCTATTTGATTTGCCTTTTATTTTAACTAAATAAACTTTATCAAACAATCACCAGATTTAAAATATATATTACTGTTTTTTTCAATTAATAGTACTTGATTTAATTTAATTTTTTTTTTTTTTAATTACATGATGGGTCAATTAAGCATTGGGCCAAGCCTGGTCCGAGGCTTGGCCCAATGGTCACTACCCAAGGCTCGGTTTAATAATATAATACCATTGGGCCAGGCCTCGGTCCAGGCTTGGTCCATTCGTCTTCCCAAGGCTCGGTTTAATAATTTAATACTATTGGGCCAAGCCTCGGTCCAGGCTTGGTCCATTCGTCTTCCCAAGGCTCGGTTTAATAATATAATACCATTGGGCCAAGCCTTGGATCAAGCCTCGGACCAGGCTTGGCCCAATAGTATTAAACCGAGCCTTGGGAAGACAAATGGACCAAGCCTCGGACCAGGCTTGGCCCAATGGTCACTACTCAAGGCTCGGCAAATGACAACTGGCCCAAGGTTCGGCCAATTGTCAGCATTGGCAATTCCTACCAGGGGATAAATACTTTCGGGTTCATTAAAGTTGCAGATCTTGCAAAGCTCCTTCTGGTAAATTAAGTGCGTGTTTCCATCTACTGTATTCTTCAGGTTATAGCTACTCGCCATTCTAGTAGTCTCACAAGTAAAGTAATCCAAACATGAAATTCCGATTTCAATGAAACTGTACAATTAAACAACTAATATAAATATGCATTAAACGAGAAAAAATTCGACCAATAAAATAACAGAACTTTTTAAAAAAAATAATTTTTGAATTTTTAAAACAGGTAGATTTTCAATTTTTTTTTTTTTTTTTTTTTTGAAAAAAACATTCACACTTTTTTCTCATTCACACTCACACTCACACACACATTCACACAGTCTTTTCGGCAACTTAGGCCATATAAGACATTTACGATAACCGTTATTTATGAATTTTTATATATATTAGGGTCCAGGCATTTTTATATAAGCCATCTGGTATCCAGATGGCTTAAATAAAATCATCGGACTGCCTGGGGTCCGAACCCGCGACGTTTGGTATATGAGGTTAGCACGCTAACCTCTACACCACGCCCCGTGGGCAATTTCAAGTTGTTTTGAAAGTGTTTTAGCTGTTTGTTGAGTGAATTGATTGTTGGATTTTGAAACCTTTCAGCTTGATAATGTTATTGAAGGGGTATAGTCAGATGACAGAAATTAGTGGGTTTGGTATAAGCTATGGGTTAACGGGGGCGCTTGAAGAAGGAGAAGGCGGGGGGACGGGAGACCTAGTTTTATTTCAAAATTATATTATAAAAGAAAATAGACTCTCTGTCTGTCCACTTTTGCAACAGTTTTTGAAAATTTTTAAACAAGATAGATTTTTGCTACAAAGTGTTTTGAATGGTCATTAATACTATTGTTGAGATCCAAGATAGAAACCTAATGCTAATATTAATTTTAATTCTAATCTATTCATTTTAGGTATAATTATCAATTGTATGAAATCGCTTGAATTCAATATTGTATATGAGTCTAACTAGGAATTTGAAACACTTTTTAAATGATTTTCACTATTGCACTGATTTTCAGGAATAATTTTTAAAAAAATTTTTAAAAATAAACAGTTCATTCATTGGTCGAAATTTTTTCAAATTTATATATAGATTTATCATTTATTTAATTGTATTAAGTTTCAATGAAATAGGAATTTCATGTTTGGGTTACTTTACTTGTTAGATAGGGAAATTTAATCGTAGTTCGCAAGTATTCTTGTGGGCCAAAATCGTTAACCGGATGTGGAGTAAAGATGCTTTTAAAATATGTGCTAAACACTGAGACATTGACGAAATCGATGTCTTTATTAATGAGTAATGCTTTGAATTTCTCAAGAGGTTCGCCCAGCGAATTTCTGATGGTATTGGAATCATTGATGTCGAGTGGCCTTAAATCCTGCTTCTGCCAGCAGCACCCTCACCTGGGTGACCCAATTGTATCTGACATTTGAGCGTTGACACATTGAAATAAGCTTCTTAAAGCAAATTTTAGGATATCGCGCAGTCGAAGCAGCCATCGCAAAGTGTATTTTAGAATAGTGTGGGAGATGTCAATACTGTCAACTGTCAACCTCGAGCCTGACAACCGAATTGGGTGTTCCTCTAGGAAGATGGAGCAATCTTTTGAAGAAGTTTAATTGAGCTCGTTCCACATAGACACAGTAGCGTAAAGACCAAAAAGTATTAGTACTCTTTGGTCGATTTTGTTCATAAGCTTCCTTTCACGTTGGGGGGGGAAAACTCAGGGGTGTGTATCTTACGTAAATATAAAATTTCAACCTCCTAGCTCTTTTCGTTCTTGAGATATTTTGTACACGGACAGACCATGTCGAGGAAATCACTTTTTTTGGATTCAGGGCACCTCAAAACGTGTATATCCATCAAATTCTCGACATGAATCCAATACTTTCTCTCTCTCTATATATTAACATGTATAAAGGTAAGAGAAAGTAAAAACAAACAGTAATTATTGAGAATGTCAACACGGACTGGCAGACGTCATGCCTCATTACTGGAGCGCCTTCTTTTTTTTTTTTTTGTCGCCTCCAGGGACAGCCTCGTAGAGACGGACGACATGAGAAGGCTCCTCAATCATTGAGAGAGAGAAAAAAAAAAATAAATAAATAAAGGTGAATTATCCTTATAAGCATTAAATACGATAACGCAAATTAATTGAAAGTTCTTTTATTTACACTATCCTTATATATACACAAAATATTGTATTTTCTGCGTTAAAGAATCAAGGTCGAATACAGGACTCTGGTAATTGGATCAAAATGGTTTTTAGTTTAAATATTAATTAATTTTTCTATTTATTAGCGATAAAAATTAGGTACCCCCGGGATTTGAACCCAGGATCTGACAATTTGTACTATGATAGGGCATTCTGGGCTCAAATAGGCAGATTCGTGGTTCAAATCCCGGCGGTACCTAATTTTTTCTCACCTTTTATCGTTAATAAATATTAATTTTAATAAATTCCTACTTTGGTGACCTTTAATATATTTATTAAGATATTAGAGGGTTTTATTTTAATAAGAATAAAATTTATATATTTTTAATTAATTTCCATTTGAAGCAACATACCCCCCCCCCCCTCTACGCCCGTGTGAAGTGTTGTCCTAAAAGTAGATTTTCCCCTTCAGTTGCATTAAAAAAAGACGGTTTGGTTGACTAAGCTCAAATTTCTCTCGGCACTTGTGGAGCCCACTGTACAGGAAACAACGCGATCTTCTCATATTGCCTGTTAGATATTTCCGATTGAAACGGACTTTATTAAAAAAAAACAAACCTTTTTTTAAATGTGACATAATTACAGGAATGTTGGATATTTTGTCATTTCTTGAGATGGAAATTCCATCTTCCCGCCCCAGAATTTGAACCTCCATCTTGAAAAAGAAGCCTTTCTTAAAAAAAAAAAAAAACTCTAAAAGCAGGTCCTGTATAAAAAAATTTATTTTATTATAAATATAAATTAAATTCTGTATTCATTGAACTTTCGACCGTTGGTTTTCGTTAAATAAAAATTAAATATACAAATTAAACACTAGGTTATTTGTTTCAAAGATTTTATTAAATAAAAACACTTAACACTTGTATTTCGACAATTTCTTGTCATCATCAGAAGTGATTACATTCTAATGCATGAAAGTAGATACAACATATAACATATATACACTAGAGGCAGTGGTACCAACTGTAATACATCAAAGTAACAAGATTATGTTGCCAACATAACTCTATATATATTAATATGATAAAAATATAAGAAATACAATAAAAAGAAAATTAAAAATATAATAATAATATAAATAATAACAGTCCCTCGTCCACAAAACTCCCAAGTGTCTGAAATTGGACCTTTGGGAGGCTTTAGAAATTCAAAAAGCTTTAAAAATGAACAATTAGATTTGCATAAAACTCCTTTATTTTCGATATTTTAGTTTGTATTGTACATCGGATCTGAATTTATTTCGTATATATGCAGGGGCGCCGGAACGAATTTGAATCAGGGGGGGGGGGGCAAAAAATTTTTTTTAGAAAATTAAAATAATTTGAATTGAATTGAATTGAAAAAAATTTATTTGTTCAACATTGTTTGTTTTACAAATGGAGTTGAGTGGTTACAAAAAAAATAAATAACTAAAAAATATACAAATAAATAAAATAAATACTCAATAATGTATACCCAATTATTGTTAATTTAAATCTTCGGACAATTCCAAAACAAATGTTCTAGTTTTAAGAGCACTTAAATTAAAATAATTTAATATGTTCAAATAGTATAAAACAAAAACAAATCTACTATAAAACTTTAATAATTTTAAAATTTTAAAATCACAATTTTAATAAAATTAAAATTTTAAAAAATTTGGTAGTGATTTTATCAAAAACTTTTGGAAAAAATTTGGAAAAATATGAATTTCTTACTCTTTTAATTTTTTTTAATTTAGAAGATTTTATTTTTCAACATTTTAAACGTAACATAAAATATAACATTTTTAAAATAAATGAAATAAAAGAAGAAATTTTGCCCCCTCCCCTGCCCCCTCCTAGAGGATGCCAGGGGGGCAATGTACCCTTGCCCCCCCCTCAGTTCCGGCGCCTATGTATATCTGAATAAACATGTACAGAGAAAAATGATTTGAGCTGAGTATTATTTTTATTATTATTGTTATTATTTATACTTTTTATATTTTTAATTTTCTTTTTATTGTATTTCTTATATTTTTATCATATTAATTAATATATATAGAGTTATGTTGGCAACATAATCTTGTTACTTTGATGTATTACAGTTGGTACCACTGCCTCTAGTGTATATATGCTATATGTTGTATCTACTTTCATGCATTAGAATGTAATCACTTCCTATGATGACAAGAAATTGTCGAAATACGTAACAAGTGTTAAATTTTTAATTAATATAACCTTTGAAACAAATAACCTAGTGTTTAATTTGTATATTTAATATTATTAATTCATTTGTAAATATCAAACTTAGAGATTACTTCCCATTCGTGTGCTTACAAAAATATATTTATTAAATTATATTCTTTTGTTTTTAAATTGAATGTTTTATGTAAGCAAAAAAAGACAGACAGCATGACACACTAGCTAGCTATAAACAATTCCTTTAATTAGTAAAACAGCATTTGGAAACAGAGTGAGTAATTTCAAAGCTTGTTTCGAATACAACAGAGATGAATTGACTTTTCTCTCTCTCTCTCTCTCTCTCTCTCTTTCACTCTCTCTTCTCTTAACAGACAGCCACTTTGAATGATTTCTTCTCTCTTTGTTTTTGTTTCAACTTTAAAAAAAAAAGTTTCAATTTAGAAATCCTTTGCCGATTAGTCGACAAAGTTGATATAAATTTAATTAATGTACTACGAGCAATATTTTAAAATACTTTTAAGGAAGCTTTTGAAAGTTAAATTGTTTTTCTAGTCCTCGGGAAAGTGTAATCAGGAAATAGTGGTTCGTTAATAGCTATACTCTCTGGAATCTGAGAGGTAAAGACCCATCGGGGTAAGAAATTTGATCACCGAAGCCGGGCATTACAGCCAGTATTAATTAACGGCTGCCGGTAGTTGAGCTAAGGGCTTCTTTACGCCGCTATCTAAGATTCGTTATTTGCTATAATCTCTGGAACCAGAGTGGCAGAGACCCTCCGGGTTAAGAAATTTGATCACCGAAGTCGGGCATTACAGCTAGTATTAACGGAGCGCTTAGTTGAGCTTAGAGTTTCGTTACGCCCCTGGGGGTTCGTAATTTTCTAAACTCTCTAGAATCAGAGAGGCAAAGACTCCTCGGGCTTAATAATTTGATCTCCCAAGGCGGGCAGTATAGCTAGTATTAATTAACGATGCTAAGCTAAGGAATTCGTTACGCCGCTAGTGGTTCGTTATTTCTGTAATCAGAGCGACAAAGATCCCCCAAGATAAGAAATTTGATCTCCAAAGGCGGGCAGTGTAGCTAGTATTAATTAATAGAGACTCATAGTTGAGCTAAGGGATTCGTTACGGCGCTAGGGTTCGTAATTTTCTAAACTATCTAGAATCAGAGAGGCAAAGATTCCTCGGGCTAAAAAATTTTATCTCCCAAGACGGGCATTGCAGCTAGTATTAATTAACGGGGCGCGTAGATGTGCTTAGAGTTTCGTAACGCCGCTAGTGGTTTGTTATTTCTGTAATCAGAGCGACAAAGATCCAAGATAAGAAATTTGATCTCCCAAGGCGGGCTTTGCGGCTAGTATTTAACCTCCGCTCTCCGGGCTTCGTTATGCCGCTGAAAGGAATTTATTTTTTCTTCTTAAATAACATTAAGTTTTTATTTTAAAATTTTGAAACTCGACATTCTCCCGAGTAAAATGATATATCACACTTGTATCTTAATTTGTTACAAATTGTGTTAAAAAAAATATATATATGAAAAGTTACACTTGAAGTATCGCTAATTGCGGGAATAATTTAAAAAATAATTAAATTTTAATAAATTAATAAATTCAAATTTCATTTAATTAATTGAAAATTCAAAAAATTTAAAAAAATGAAATTTTATATACCTTATAGGTCTAATTAATTATTGAATAATAATTGCGAGATTTAATTTCAATTTTTCCTTTATAACGCTTTAACTCAGAAATGACTTTTTCGGGGTTGTTTTTTTTTTTTTTTTAGAATATTTGAACTAAAAGTCTAAATTTATAAATTTTAATTCACTGAGTATACATATACTGTATTCCATAAATAGATACAACGTGATTAGTATAATTTATTTTCTTTTCTCACACTACGTTATTTAAATTTCAATAATAAAAGAGAAGATATCTTTCTCTCTTTTTTTAAGCCTCCTCTTCATCTTTAAATGTATATTTTATGGAGTGATTCAACTCCTGAATGACTCATTTCAGATAATTATAATAAAAGACTCAAGACATGGGCGGCTACTGTATAATAACAACACAAACAAAAAACAAAAAAATCTGGTGTGACTGGCGCACAGCACACAGGAGGGAATTTTGAGAAAATCGAAAAAACTGAAAAAGTACATCAGTAAAGTACTAGTACTTTTTGGCCGATTTTGTTCAAAAGCTTATTTTGAGCGTGTGGGAAGGTACCTAAGTTAAATATAAAATTTCAATCCGGTAGCTCAACTCCTTCATGCTAAAAATCTGTCCACACACACACACACACACACACACACACAACACACACACACACAGACCAATTTGGGGACCCACTTTTTGGACTCAGGGGACCTCAAAACATGTATATCCATCAAAATCTCGACATCGAATTTTTGACATGATCGCAATACTTTCTCTCTCTATATATTTCATATAGGCTAAGAGAAAGTAAAAATAAAGATTTTCTTTTTAGGTTCCAAAATTGGATTCTTTTTCAAATAACGATTTTTTTTTTCTTTCTAAATGTAATAAATCAAATTTTTAAAAATTAAATATTCTAATTTTAAAATTTTGCAAGAAAATCCTCTTCTACTGTAGTTGAATATTTAATTTTTTTTTTGAGTTTTTAAAGTACAAATTCTGATTCATTAATTTTTTTTGTTTCCTTTTAATTAGGTATACATACAAAATTTTTTCACAAAAAAAAGTTGTTCATAATAATAAAATAGAACAATTTTGTATATGAGTATTATTATTTCATTAAAGTTGATAGTTGAGAAGATATTTTATAGAATCAGCTTAAAATTAAATATACAAATTAAACACTAGGTTATTTGTTTCAAAGGTTTTATTAATTAAAAATTAACACTTAATACGTATTTCGACAATTTCTTGTCATCATCAGAAGTGATTACATTCTAATACTCACTTCTGATGATGACAAGAAATTGTCGAAATACGTATTAAGTGTTAATTTTTAATTAATAAAACCTTTGAAACAAATAACCTAGTGTTTAATTTGTATATTTAATTTTAATTTACAAAATGTTTCAACGAGGCCAACGGTCGAAAGTTTAAATCTTATTAAAAGGGAGAATCAGCTTTTTTTCGTCTAAAAATTTTTTATGAAATAAGTTTTGAAACTCAATAATAATCATGTAAACCCATTCTATATATTATAAAAATTTATTTTAATCAAAGATACTTGAGAAAAATAAACGGATGCTGAGGATAAACATGGATACAAACTGACGATGATGCCATTTAAAGAAAGATAGATCACAATAATATTATACGCCTTTTCTTTTCTTTTTTTTTTTTTTATTTATTGAGAAGCTATAAACGTAAAAAAAGAGAGAGAGGCGCAATTTTAAAATAGCAATATCGCAGTTGAATGCGGGACCATGTTCTTTCTTTATATATAAGAAGATATTATATTACATTTATTTATTTATTTAATCAAATAAATAAATAAACAATATAAACGAATAAAAGTTATTGGATATTAATTAATTATAATGACAGCCAAGAATAAAAAGAAAAAAAAATTAAATAAAATGATCAAACAATTAAAGTTTAAACCTCACAACGTAAATTAATGAAATTTTAAGATTAAAAAAAAAAAAAAAAAAAAAAAAAAAACGGGGTTTTATGCGTTTTTGAAAGTTGAAGATTTCACTGTTTTTGTTATTAATCTTAAAAATATCATAATTTCGAAAAAAAAAACATACAATAAACAACTTTTCGATCATTTATTCTGAGGTCTTCAGTTTTTTACTTTCTCTTACCTATATATGTAGAGAGAAAGTATTAGATTCGTGCCAAAAATTTGATATTGAGACCTGATATCACACCTGATTTTTTATTTTTGCCCTTTCAGCTACTAGGCTATTCAGAGGTTTGAAATCAATACATTTTTTTTTTAAATAAAAATATACCGATGGCTAACGCGCTGATTGCTCAGGGTAACCATCCGAGGTTTCGCCGCACTTGGCATCGCTTAACAGCAACGATTGTGTTTGACTGTTGCTCTTCTCCGTTGTCAGAAATAATTTGATATCCATTTTTATCCTCGGCATCCGTTTATTTTTCTAATTTATCTTTGATTAGAATAAATCTCTATGATTGTTAGAATAAATTAATACAAATATTTTCAAATATAACCCAATTTTTCGCATTCAATTCTGAGTAAATACATATCTAATTACAAACAACAATATAAATAAAAATATTTATTGAATATTAAATTTTTTTTATTTTAACGAATCCACTTTTATAAATTCCTTTTATGCAATTTAAAAGCTTTATTTTTTGATCATACATATAACGAAAATATAAAAAAAAAAATTCTATCTCTCTTAATCAGCGTTTTAATATTTCATTTGATTAATTTCATTAAACGAACCATTTTATCTCTGTGTGTGTGTTTTGAAGTAGAGAATTAGACAGAGAGAGAGACTCAATTTTAAAATGGACTAATTATTTCAAAAACTCTGATTAAACTGAATGAAAACGATATAGAGGAAGAGAGAGAGTCCATATTTGTATGTTTACATTATTCATATTTTATTTATTATTATTTACCATCTTTTTTATTTTATCTCCTACAAACGAAACGAAATTTCTTTAATTGGCCATCTAATTACTAAAAAAATAATAATTTCTATATATAATAATTACGGAGTGTCCGTCTGTCCGTCTGTCTGTCTGTCTGTCCGTCTGTCACGCTCTGTTTGACCAACTTCCCGTTGGAATTTTGAAACGAAATTTTGCAGTCTTATAGAGGACGTTATGGAGAGTCCCGGAAAAATACTCGGGTCCCAAAATTCCTATAACTTTTCGAGTTATTAATTCTTAAAGTTACGATTTCTCCCATAGGAAATGTATAGAGAAATATTCAAGTATTCTTTGAAGTTGTGTATTCTATGAAGGTAAACAAATCCTCAAGCAGGCACTGGATTGGAATACGTAGTAATAATAATTTTCTTTTAAATAAATCTCTTAATCCCTTTAAGGTATTTAATAAAAGAATTTCATTGGTAGGTGGGATTGATAGCTTTTTATTCACTTTCTCTTACCTATACAGGAACCGGGAATTGGGTTTGGTGTGTGCCATAGTGCACGAGAATGTTTTTTTTTTGTAGGGGGTTTTTGGCCTTAATTTAAGACTTTTTTCTCAAATTAAAAAAATAAATTCATTCGGTGATGAATATGCCCGGGGTAGAAAGATTAAGAGCGCCCGGAAGATGGTGGTGCCATAGTGCTCGTTACACCAGAGTTAACTAACCGAGCTTTTTGTAGATTATGAGTGTTTTTAAACATCAAATCATATAAAAAAATTCCTCATTCTGGTGTTAATTAACCTGAAGAGGTTTAATATGGTTAAAAACAACAGCATCATTGTTTCAAATATTTCTTCTTTTATATATCGAAATTAATATCTTTAAAATGAATTAATTTTAAAAATACGTATCCATTTATTGCGTATTTTCCAGGTAATTCAGTATCAAAATACACAACAATCGCATTGTCGCTAAAGCAGATAGCATGCAATGGTGTGAACGGCATTGCTGCTTACAGGGATTTAGGACACTTAGTTCTACAAAAGACAATCCCAATCACCTTTGAACTTCTTTTAAAGACTAGCTTCAAACAACAGATTGATAAAATATATGATACAATACAAATTTTATGATAAAATACAAATTTTATAATAAAATACAAATTTTATAATAAAATTCGAACATTAACTAGGTAGAGCTTTGTTTGAAAAGAGATGGAATTTTTTTTTTCAAACAACGCTCAAATACACTGTAAATAAGCCAGTCAATATATCGTTTAAGATAACAAATTTGCGAGATAAGTTCGTGTTTTATTGGGCAAAAATTGCAACCCCTGGAGTCGAACCAGGACCTCCACGCTTTCGCGGCGGGCGGACGACCTTCATCCTATTATTTAAGATCTTTTTTGTGTCAATGAATTTTTAATTTCATTAGTATAATAGGCGGATGCGAGAGTTTGTGTTTATTGGGCCGGCGACTTAGGATAAAGGTAGTCCACCCGCCGCGAAAGCGTGGAGGTCCTGGTTCGACTCCAGGAGGCGCAATCTTTGCCCAATGAAACACGAACTTATCTCGCAAATTTGTTATAAAATACGAATTTTATGATAAAATACAAATTTTATAATAAAATACAAATTTTATGATAAAATACAAATTTTATGATAAAATACAAATTTTATAATAAAATACAAAAGGTATTAATTTAATTCTACTGCTCCATTGACAATGAATGGAATGGATTTTTTTTAGTGAACTTATAAAAAAAAAAACATTTGCTTTTTTTTTGTTAAATAATCAAAGCAATTCTCTCTCTCTCGTTCAATTAATAAATTTTAAGTTGACTTAAGAAAATGTCAGTTAAATTAATTATTATTTCTCTCTCTGAACGAGATCAAAAAGAGAAAGAGAATATAAAACAAAAACAAAAAACAAACTTAGCGCTTGTCAAAGTAACAAAAACAAAAACCCTTTTTCTTCTTTTTGAATTATTAATTATTAAGTCGAAAAGTAAGTACAACATATTGTTTAAAAAAAAAAAATAATAATTAAAACGGAATGAGTGTTGAAAACTAATGCGGAAAAAGGGCGGGCGAATGCCCTTTGAAAACTTTGAATTTCATCTTTTTCAACAAGTTAAAAACTTAATTTAATTTAATAATAAATAAGCTTTAAATCTAAAACTTTATCTGCCTGTCGTTGACAAATATCAAAAAAAAAAAAAAAGAAGAAACAAAATGACGTCATTTTTAATAAAACTTGTGAATGGTTGATTGAAAGCCAAAAAAAAGAATAATTGTCAGTTGAAATCTAGAGATTAGATTAGCCTAAAGAGTGGCAAGAGGGTTTTTGTACCGAGTGTACTATTGCAATTGCAATCAACCACACTCGTGCCTAATCTCATCTTGCAAGGTTTAACATAATCCATTCACCTAATTGCTTCTGTTCTACAATCTCCGACCCTTTAGCTCAATGTCCGAAATAAAATTCTTAATTAAGTTCTTTTACTACAATTTTTGAATCACACAATTACAATAACGCTAAAACTTTCTTTTTTTTATCACTGAACCAAACATATTTTTATTAAATATACACTGTAAAAAGTCTTTCTGACATGCTAGAAGGGGGATGTAAGGTAAACCAAGTTCATTTTGGTTTATTAATGTTTTTCCAGATGATATTGTTTTAGTCAAAGAAGGATCTCCAGAAAATTAAAATTAAATATACAAATTAAACACTAGGTTATTTGTTTCAAAGGTTTTATTAATTAAAAAATTAACACTTGATATGTATTTCGACAATTCCTTGTCATCATCAGAAGTGATTACATTCTAATACATGAAAGTAGATACAGCATATAATATATATATACACTAGAGGCAGTGGTACCAACTGCAATACATCAAAGTAACAAGAATATGTTGCTAACATAACTCAATATAATATTCTTGTTACTTTGATGTAGTGCAGTTGGTACCACTGCCTCTAGTGTGTATATATATTATATGCTGTATCTACTTTCATGTATTATAATGTAATCACTTCTGATGATGACAAGGAATTGTCGGAATACAAGTGTTAAGTGTTTTTAATTAATAAAACCTTTGAACCAAATAACCTAGTGTTTAATTTGTATATTTAATTTTAATTTTCAGGAGATCCTTCTTTGACTAAAACAATATCATCTGGAAAAACATTAATAAACCAATATGAACTTGGTTTACCTTACATCCCCCTTCTAGCATGTCAGAAAGACTTTTTACAGTGTATATTTAATAAAAATATGTTTGGTTCAGTGATTAAAAAAAAGAAAGTTTTAGCGTTTCCAAAATGTTTCAACAAAATGTTTCAACGAGAACCAACGGTCGAAAGTTTAAATCTCCAGAAAATGATTAATAACCGAGAATTATATTGCACTCTTTGGAATTTGAGGGTGAATATGGAAAAATCAAAGAATATGATCTTTAGAAAGAGTGGCAGGCTGAGAGATGACGAAATTGTTGTATACAAACACACAGGATAAACAGGAAGTTACTTCCGGAAGTCAGGTGATGTTGACATTAGTAGACTAATTTCTTTTTGCAGGATCTTTATGGCTTGGCGACCCAGCTTGATCAGGTTTCGACCTCTATGGGTCATCATCACATCTACAATAGAGAACAGAATATTCTCATTTTGTATATACAAAAATTGTAGGCCTGATGATGACCCATAGAGGTCGAAACTGAAACAAGCTGCGCACGCTCGGTCGCCAAGCCATAAAGATCCTGCAAAAAGAAATTACTAATGTCAACATCACCTGACTTCCGGAAGTAACTTGCTGTTTATCCTGTGTGAATGTTTCCTCCGGCCGTTTCTACTCATTGTTGTATACAAAGGTGAAAAAGTCGAAATTGTTAAAAGTTATAGATATTTGAGAGTGAATTTGACGCCAGAACTATCTTTTGTAATCCACCTGAAAGAAAAATTGTCCATGTCAAAACTGGGTCGAAATATGCTTATGTCATCCCATTGTCGGCGAAACTAAAGGTCTTTATTATGTCCATCTGTCACACTCTGACTTTCCGTTGGAATTTTTAAACGAAATTTTGCAGTCTTATGGAGAGTCCAGGAAAAAAACTCTGGTCTGCGAATTTTCTAAAGGGGAAGCGTAAAAAATTCTAGGTAATGAATTTGCCCATTAGAAAGCATTGA
Source organism: Euborellia annulipes (assembly GCA_023213315.1). NCBI lineage: Eukaryota > Metazoa > Arthropoda > Insecta > Dermaptera > Anisolabididae > Euborellia > Euborellia annulipes. Next base: position 51,594 of record JAKCPI010001396.1, read on the forward strand.
GTTTTGCCTTATTTTTGATAGATTAAAACCAATTAATTAAAATAATTAAATTATGAAATCTCTTAAATGAAAATTAATAAGAATTGTTATATAAAAATAATTAAATTTTTATTTTTTTTTCTTAGACTCTGATTGGATAGACAGACAGACACTCCACCACTGTATATTATACATCCCGTGGTGGAGTGAATATATATATATTTTCTTAAGATATAAGAGAGTTGTATTTTTTAATAGGCCAGAAATCATTTTTTATTATTAATGGTCTGAAACGAGTTCACTGAAAAGGGCTTCCCTCTGGCTAGTATTAAATATCTTTGTTTACTTTTTGTTTATATTTTTCATTGAAACTGTCGACACCATTCATAGTTTTTGATTTTATATATATTTAAATTATAACTGCACAGGGACGTTCCACACGCTTGTTTCTCGAGTTCATCTTTCCATGTTTTGATATTTATTAATAGCAACGATTATGGTGTGATTTCCCTCACCCTCCTGGATTGTGACGATGTCAAAATTCACTCGAATTGTTATTCTAATAATAAATATTGTGTCTTATGACATAGTACAAAAATATACATTTTATTGTATGTAAACAGTTATTTTGATTTATTATAAATATAATAATATGACACTTGAAGTATAAAAAAGAAAATTTCATTTCATTTTGAGATGTAATTAAAAATGATTTTTCTTAAAAAGAAAAGAAAAAAAATGTGTTATGTTTTCAACAGCTGTTCAAGGTATTGTTTCTTTTGTTTTTGCCACGAAGCAGAGAACAAAAAAAAAAAACGCGTGCGAAAATGAAGCTGGTTTTTTTTTTTGTTGGCAATAAATTAAAGCTCCATTTGACCACACAGACAGAATCCTCCACCTCTCTCTCTCTCTCTTTTTTATCTCCTCAGGAACAGGGAGAATCCTTCGGGTTTAGAGGACAGAAAGAAAATAATCATAAATAAATAAACAGATTATCTAATTATTTATTAAGATTAATTGTCTTATAAACTTTGTGATCTGTTTTGTAGTTTAAGAAATTTTCAAAGTTAAAGATTTAACATCAGTGTTAAAAAAGTTTATTGTCACAGTCATAGCGGACGTCACAGGGACGTTTCGAAGTGTTATCTAAGACTCTGTGACCAAAGATGGGTTTTATACATGTTTTTATAGTTTTATACGAAAACGGATAAAACTGTATAAAATGTATAAAACCCGGATGCGCAAACCTGACAAGAAAAGGAAATTCAAATAAAATGCATTCATCTTTTAGCCTGTATTTTCAGGGAGTTGGTTTTTTACAGTTTTTTTTTTTTTACACCTGTCTAGCTTTTTTGGTAGTTTTATCCATATATAAAACCGTTCGGCGCGATAAAACTTACCAATTCTGCCTGTAAATTGGTGAATATAGAACTAACCTTTTAAATTAGAAAGGAAAATTAAGATATTTTAAACAATCAATAAGTAAAAACTTGTTTTTAAATTAGTTTTATCAGCCTAGAAACTATCTATGAAATTAATTAATAAATATTCCTCAAATACATTCGGAAGGTATTTAGAGTACGAGTCCAAAGTATTATTCCCCCTCTGACGTCACCTATACTCCTTAATGAACATACAATATGAATTCCAAATTGTATAATAAAATACAAAAAGATATAATATAATACAAAAGATTTATAAATAAAACTAAGACATGATATTGGTTTAAATAAAAGCAAAACCGATAATGTAGTCCAATCTATTTACTTATTTAAAGGGAAATAAAAAAAGATGCGGGTAATTAGAAAAAAAAATCCAAAAAGAGAGAATGATGACATTTTAAAAATATTATTTAAATAAAACCATACAAAAGATATAATAAACATTTGTAATATTTAGAGCATGAAATTGTATACAATATTTAGATTAATAAAAGTAAATTAAAAGATATCCAATTGCACATAAAAAAAAAGAATATAAATTTCAAAAATTTTTCTCTTTAATAGTAATTTTAAATGAAAGATGATATTTGTAAGATTGCATAGGGGATGATTTAATTGTATTTGTTAAAAGAATTAGCAGAATACAATAAAAATAGTTAGAAAATTCATAGAGTTAATAAATCTGGTGTGACTGGTCGCACAGCACACAACTTTCTCTTGTCTTCAGGAAGAGAAATTTGTGTTCTGTGCGACCAGCCACACCAGATTTTTTTTATATTTCAATTCCGACGGTACATTTGAATTCAAGATGTCAAATTTATAGACGTGGGAAAATATTTATAGTTTGTTACCATGGTGTCAACTCTTTTCTATAAAGTACAAGAGTAAAGTTGTCTTCAGAAGATTTCAATGGCGCAATGAGAATATACATTTTAAAGAGCATCTAAAAAATAATAGATTTTTCAATTTTAATCAAAACCGTTTGAGCGAATTCTGAGAAAATAGAAAAAACTGAAAAACTACATAAGTAAAGTACTAGTACTTTTTGGCCGATTTTGATTAAAAGCTTATTTTCACGCTACAGAGGAGTGTCAAACTTAAATATAAAATTATAACCTCGTAGCTCAATTTCTTCATGCTTAAAATTGAACACACACAGACAGATCATGTCGCGAAACTTTTTTGGATTCAGTGAACCTCAAAACGTGTATATCCATCAAAATCCCGACATCGAATTTTTGACATGAATCCAATACTTTTTTTCTACATATATATTACATATATACATAGGTAAGAGAAAGTAAAATAATATGACAGAGAACAAAATTTGTATATGTTATTGTATGTTATATTTAATTTTGAAGTTTAAATTGTAATTATTATTTATTTTTACATATTGTACCAACCAGAGAAATGGTCCATAGAAAAGATCACTAAAATATAAAATTCTAGGAAGTATTTAAAATAATTTATTTAAAAGAGAAAATGATAAGAATATACTAATTATCAGAAAATGATATTTTTTAATCAAATTGGCAAGAAAATCAAAGTCTAAACTAATTTCCAAAAAAGTGAGAGTGAGTTAGTATTTAAGTAATTCAAAATTTGTTATTTGGCATGAATTTTCGGGTGATATGAGCAAGTTAATAATTAACAAGTCAAAGTGCAGAGATGTTAAAAAATTGGTTGCTACTAGAAGTCAGGGCAGAAGGACAAATGACGAGGCTGACGTCAGGCGGTGTGGAAATTTACTATAAAATGCAAGGGACGGAAGACTCGCGAGCTAAAATTTTACAAAGCCCCATTCATACAAAAGCCCCATTCATATCAAGAGCTCAAATTTTACAAAGCTCCAATCATACAAAAGCCCCATTCATACCAAGAGCTCAACACTTTTAACACTATTAAAAAAATTAAATAAAAATTAAAACAAACAAATTCATTAAAAATAATCAAGTTCTTATAAAAATAAAATAAAACAAAAATATTGAAAATAAACGAAGAAAGAAGAAACGAAGAAAAAGGAAGAAAGAAGAAAAATACAATAATAAAAAAAACCAAACAATTAAAAAACAACAACAATCAAAAATCAACAATCAATCGAATCTGCGAGTTGACGTCCTACACCGAGTCTGACATCCTGATGATCGACATTTCGGTCTACCAGGAAGCTGCTTTCGTCGAGCCAAACTACAACATAGCCGCCGAAGACATCGAACCCAGACTCAACCAAATCATCATACATCTCTATACAGATAAGCACCACTCGATTTTCTTGCCAAATAATAATATTAAAAAGAATTTAAATGAACTAAAAACTTTTAAAGAAATAATAATTAAATTTAACTTAAATAATAATAATTTAAAACGGACCTAGAAATAATAATTTAAATAATTTATATAAAATAATTTCAACGACATTTCGGTAGCAAAAAGGGAATTCTTCAGGCCAAGTGTTCAATAGTAATAAATTATAATACACGGTTTGAAGAATTCCATAAATTCGATTAACTTCATTTTTTAAATTTTAAATATTCAAAATTTAAACCGAGGTCATTGAGATTACTTTATCTAAACAAGAGAAACAAATTATATTAATATTAATGAAATTTGAATAAATAAGATTAATAAAAAGACACACATTATTTTTATAAACCAATTTGAAAGTTAATCTCGATTCGTTATTTTTTTTTCCATAAATAAATTGATCATTATTATTAAAATTTAAACTTTTATTTACGTAATCAAAACCCAGAGTGCAACAACTTTATATTTCAGATAATAGTCAATAATTAATACCATTACACAGGCAACAGGGATTAGGGCGATCTGAAGGCCGCAACAAAATTACCCTAATTCTATTCAGAGAATAAAATCTTTGAATAACTTTTCTCTAAAATTAATTTTTTAAATAAACTTCAAATCATTTTTAAAATGGGAAAAGTCTGTATCAGATCAATATGTAAATGAAAATTATTTTTGTATAATAATTGTCAGAATGTTGAATTAAAGGTAAAGATAAATCACATAAAAAAAAATAAATAGCCTAAATAACCAACTACTAACCTTTTTAAACGTGTATAATTTTGTACACACACATATCATTTTTTTTTTTTTTTCAAAAGATAAATATCTCCTAAATATATATGCTTTATTCTATAATTTGTCGTAATACATTTCATTTTTTTTTTTAATAAAAAGATGACTTGTTATAACAAGTATGCGGAATCAAATAACATCTCTCTCTAACGATCAATTAAGTTACAATTACATCTAAAAGTTCAAATGTGTGTGTGTGTGTTGGTTTGAAACTCGTAATATTAATTGCTAAGTTTACCCGAAATAGCACTTAGTCAAAGTGAAACAAAAGGCGGCTCCTCTAATGATGGATGATGACGTTATAAGAAGAAGTTTTAGGCAAAGTATTAGAGAGAGAATTTCTATTCTTGTTTTGGTCACGTTCTTTCAAAACATCTCCATCTGGTTTGCTTTTACGCATAATTACTTGACGATGAAACCGAAACGTCATCTTTAATCTCTCATTATTAGTATTTAAAATTCCTTCGGAGAATCGCACGATACAAATTTGAATTCTGTTTTCTATAATCTTATTATATAATAATAATAATAATTTATTTTTGATTCCTTCCCTTCCTTATTTAGGGTTTGGGGATCGATACATTCATTATTTTTACATTAACATGCGTGTAAAGTGTAAAATTGATGTATTGCACATTCCAATCACACCTCTCTTTACAGTCCTCTATCTTCAGTCTCTCCCGCACCTTCACTATCTCTCCTTTCATTTCATCCCTTATCATTCACTCCCATCCTTCTTCTATCTCCGCCATCTTGCTACTTCCCTCCAGAAATTCTCTTGTTTTCGGAGGTAATCCGGCTCTCACGGAGGTGCACTCGAAGATGTGGTTGAACGTCTCCTTCTTGTCGTTGCATAACCTGCATTTCTCGAGTTTCAACCACTTCACGCAGCACTCAAGTCCTCTGCCTAGCCTTATCCTTGTCCATGCCACCTTTTCTTTGTAGGATAGTCTATTGTTCTTCAAGTACGGTTCCAGACCCAAATACTAGTGGGGACTATAAGTTGACTAGTCTATGCGGTTCCAGTTCTTTTGTGTTTCTTGCTGAATTTTCCTTTCCGCTTCTCTATCTTTTAAGATCAGCCTTAAGACTCCCACCTCTTCTAACGCCTTCTCCATCTCTTTTCCCCATTTTGAGGGCAATCTTTTAGGCAGATCTTTGGCCATCTTCTTTCTTCCATTGTTGCGATCTGATATATCATCTTGTCCATCCTGCAGAAATTCCTCGTCTCTATGCTCCAAATATCTGCCTCTATCTTCCATAGGTAATCCGGAATATTTTCTTTTTAAATTATATAGATTATTTTGAATTTTTAAAACTTGCATCTTATCAGCACTTTCGCCAGCTTAAAGAACCACATCATCTGCATATTTCAAAGCGTGTACATTTGATTTGCTTATAGTACTTCCTCCCTCATTACAATGATATATATTGATATGTATGGTATATTACAAAAAGAGTATGGGTGAGTCGTTTTGCCACCTTTTTTCTGAGCGAAATGTAATACCCGGCAAAAGGGGCCCACCCACATGTACATTACAGATAAATTTTTTTTTCAAATCGGACAATATCTTCTTTGAGAATTTTTACTTCAAAGTTTGAAATTCCCAAAATTGTCATTAAGTTTAGTTGGGTTATAAAGCGATCTTATTTTTGGATAATGAGATGTCACTTGCGATGAAACTGACATTCTAGTCTCAAAATGCCAGTTATATGCATATAGGAGGCATCTCTGGCCCTTCCAGGGGCATATAACTGGCATTTTGAGGCTAGAATGTTAGTTTTAATCGCAAGTGAAATCTCGTTATACAAAAATAAGGTCGCTTTATAACCCAACTAAACATAATGACAATTTTGGGAATTTCAAACTTTGAAGTAAAAAGATACTGTCCGATTTGAAAAACAAATTTATATCTGTAATGCCCATGTGGGTGGGCCACTATTGCCGGGTATTGGTTGGTCGACCCACCCTAGTCGACAGTATTGTCGCACTCCCCTTTATATAATATTCTACATACGTATAATACAATATAATATGATAATACAATAAAGAGAATGACAAAATAAAATCAATATCTATGAGATTGGATAATAAAGATGGATATCTCCAAAAAGGGGATAATCCTCAGAGAAAGAGGAGGAAGGAGGTGCTTTAATCCCTGAAATCTCTTCTTCTTATTCTATTACTTTGCATGTTTTGAGTTTATTCTACAAACAAACTTTTTTTTCTGCCGAACTTTTTTTATCAATGATTTAATTAAAAAAGAAAGAGAGGGAAAATTAACTTTTTTCTCTCTCTCTTTCTATAAATAGACAAGCACCAATAGGAAAAAGATATTTCCCAAAATTTAACTTTATAAGAGATTTTCTTGTTTGTTTACTTTCTAAAAAAAAAAAAAAAGAAAAAAAGATGAGATCCCTCCTCGGGAAGGAGGATTAATTTAAAAGCTTTCGATTTATGACGAAAATGAAACCTACTTGTCTCTGCTATTATTATTAGATAATCCGCCGTCTCGTATCGCTCTCGTTGTTGCTTTAAAATGAATTTGATAAAGAATTTTAGAAAGCTTTAGAAAAAAAAAAAAAAAAAAAAATTAATGAACTTTAAAATCTCGCTAAATAATTATTTCAATTTAGTCTATTTACTATCTAAGAAAGTATAATTTCATTCAATTTAGAACCATTGTTTTAATTGCATAAAAAAATAATCGTTACTAAATGTAAAAATATAGCTTTAAAATATACAAATAAAACAATAAATATTTATTTAAAAATCTAAATCTTATTTTACAATATTAAAATATTTTCGTATTTAAAATAACTTATAAGGACTTATAATAATTTTTATTTTATTGTACTCAAAATTGATTTAAAATTCTTATTTTGCCAGTATTATTATTATTATTTTGCAATTTATTTTTCTTATTTAATTTCTGAAAATACAACTAAAAATGGAAAAATAAATTGCAAAATAATAATAATAATACTGGCAAAATAAGAATAGGCTATATATATATTTTTTTTTAATAAAATGAGAAATTTGAATGCCTTATTATAATTTAGTCGTGACCTATCATAGTTTATAATTGTATTAAGTTAATAATTTAATTACCAAAAATAATAAATGAATGACTTTTGACTCAAGTATTTCTTTGCATTTAATATAGATCTGGCAACATTCGCATTTGACAGCTGATTATGTTGATCGTGTATAGTGTTCATTTGTATTTCAATTATCATAATACAATGAGTAATGCAAATCAATTTAGACACAATGGGCGATTTGCGAAGAAAAATATCGTAATTTGAAAGTGAAAGCGAATTATTTTATGCGTCGTTGCCGGACTGGTCTGAGTCACGTGACTTACTTATTTTTTAAAAATGACTGACTGTCATTTTCGGGAATTTTTTGACTTTCATGTTAAAATATCTTTAAAAGATTTCGGCAGAAACTTTTAATTTTATGCTTACCGTATTTCTCGGAAGTGAATTGATAAAATGTAAGTTTTTTGTTTTTGTATCTATTTCAGGAGTGCCTATATAATTCGATATGTGTGCGTTTCGTCGACATTCCCCATAGACTACATGTTAAATTTCAATTTTTTAAAAATTAATTACACGATAACCCTGCGTCAGATCTGCTTCAAAATTTTATTTTAAACGTATGGGATAGTGATTAATAACATATTAAAAAATTAGCTTTTAATCTATATAAATCCTTAATCAATATTTATATAAACATTCTCCAAAAAATAATCAAATTAATTTTTATTTCTAAAAGGCATCGCGTTATAGTTATTTTCCATTTCTTATCCTAATCGCTTAAATTCTAATTTATTTGAAAACGAATCCTTTGGCAAACACATTTACCAGATCTTTACATTTTCTACAAGCAGGTGCACTTAATATTTAAAAGAGTAAAAAAAAAACGTAATTCTCTATGAATGAATGAAATAGAAATGCTGAGGCTATTTTTATAATAATAAAATTTGTCATAGAATATAATTATAGAACGTTAATTCAAAGAATACATTCCGCATTTTTTAATTCAATTGAAAAGACGGACGGAGTCTATTGAATTGAAGGCCGGCTGGCAAAGAGTTAATGTGCAATTTGTGATTGAATGAATGAGTGAGAAAAAGAGAGACAGAGAGCGAAAATCAAAGCAAATGCGGCTTTGTTGATATTATGATTTGAATAAACTTTTTTTTTATATATATAGGCCTTCTGGTATATACAATATATAAAAGAAAAAAATAATGTATTTGTTTCTAATGATCATTAACACTTTCAAAAGAAATATTTATACTATTATTTATCAATCTTATAAAAAAAATATATATTCTTTATAAATATGATACAATAATGACGTTTATTGTAATTTATATTATACTTATTATTCTAATACAATATAATTTATGTTGTAAATAAAGACAGAATTGATAATCATTCTTAGCTGACGTTTCAGACCTGGTTTGTACCGTCTTCAGAGTCAGAATAAAGTCATTAATAAATAAGAAATTATATATAATATTTAAGATATTATATATATCGCGTATGCAAGCCGCGAAACGGTGCTGTGATCTAGTAGTAAGGGCACTCCGAGTACAAATTGGAGGACCCGTAGTTCGACTCCCGGCGGCACACCCTTATTTTTTCGGATATATGAATTAATAAATATTTAATTATGTAAATAAAGTCATTAGTTTGGATATTTGTACCTGGCAATTCAATTTATCAAGATATTCTGATCGAAACGTAGTTGAGAAAGCTCAATAAAATTAATGTTGCGGCTCTATTTTTTTTTTTTTTTTTTTTTTTTGGAATGGGTGCATGAGGTTCGAAGACCTATAATGACCAATAGTCACATGCAGCCAGGAAGAAAATAAAAACAAAAGGAGAAGCATGAAGGGGAAACTCAACTGCGGGAACTGAGAAGATGCCTGTTGAGGTTAGACTTGAAAGTCTGAAGATTGTAGGTTTTGGGGCATTTATTTAAAATTTAAATATATTGAATAGGCAGCTAGGTTTATTTCGTTTAATAATCACTTCAAGCCGGCGTTTCGGTCAGATTTACGACCATCATCAGGGCTGAAGCGTGTCAACAACATGAATATTTATATAAATTATTTTCAGAATAGACTTTCTGAGGCGTAGGAATTTTAACATCCCAAAAAGCCCTCGGGGTTTGGAGTAGTTGGTAGCGTGCCTATCTTCTAAACCGAACGTCGCGGGTTCGGACTCCAGGCAGTCCGATGATTTTATTTAAGGCATTTGGATACCAAATGACTTAAATAGAAATGCCTGGACCCCAAATATATATATATAATATTATTATAGTTTATTTTAAATACAATAAAGAATATTATTGATATTATATTTTATAGAATAAAAATATTTACTTATATCAAATTAGAATAATCTTATTCTACAATCAGGGCCGCAGACAGGAGGGCAGGGGGGCTAAATCCCCGGACCCTTTGAGCTCCAACCTTAAAATTGCAATAAAAAATAATTTTGATGTTTAAAATTTCAATAAAAAAAAATCATTTTCTTGAAATTTTTTTCCTTAAGGGGCCCGGGCACCTTTAAACTCAAATCTTAAAATATCAATTAAAAAAAAATCATTTGGAAATTTTTTTCTTGAGGCGGTTCCTGCTCAAAGCAAGTTTGTTAATATTTTTCACGTCTCAAGCTAGCTAAAAACAGTGATTAATTTTCAAAAAATTTTCTATTCTCCCAGACCCTTCGGAAGTCGTCTGCCCGGATCTGGCCTGTATAAATTATCGTAACCCTATGTTCAGGAAATTTTGAAAAATTTTTAAATAACTTTTTTATTTAAATAAATATTGTAAGCTATGTATGACTGTTTCAAAAATTGTGTCAAAAACTGTAAAAACTTGTTGACATGAAGGTCACATACTAAAAAAAACTTTAAGGGTGGGGGGGGGGGCGTATTATTAAGTCGCCCCGCGGCCCGTCAAGTCTGTCTGCGGCCCTATCTACAATACTTGTGCATTTAAAATCATTTATATAATTATGTATAATAATTTTTATTTTATTTTACTAAAAATGAATTTAAAATTCTTATTTTGTCAGAATTATTAATATAAAAAAAAAAACAAATGATATATGATCTATGCAGATGTTATGCTAATTAAAAAAAAATTGTTGTTTCATTTCGGTTTCAAATGTCTAAAATGAATTTATAAGAAACATAAATTCTAAATTAAATTATACAACCAAATTTCAGGTTATTAATTTTAAATATAAAAGTTAATTCGATTTTTGTAGCGTAATGATGATACGAAAATGAAATCGATGTGAAGTTAGAAATTTTATGCTGATGATGATAGGCTGTTATCTTAGAGCTTGGCTAGCTGGCTGGCTGGTTGAAAGAGAGAAACAAATAGATTCGCCTCTCAAAGACAGAGAGAACCTGTTGTTCAGAATCCGGAATCATAATAATAAATCATAGGTGGAAATGCGAGGGCAAATGTCAGCTCGAACAACAATTTCCCAAATCGTAAACATGTCTCTAAAAAAAAAAAATTAAAAAATAAAAGAGAAATCAAAATTTTGTTAAAAATTCTCTAAATAACGAACAATGGACCATCAGCTGGTCTTTGGCATCCACAGGTAGTGGACGCTTTCTCAAAAGGCGCTTAATAAATATTCTAGCATGGACCTGGGGCCGCATTTTGTCTCCACTGAATCTATTTCTGAAAATATCAGAAGATTACACCCAATTAAAATAAGAAAATTGCTCTATAAGGGTTTACCTGTATATTGGCTTAGTGCGCGATTGAAGCGCCAACTGGCGGTTGCAATTAGGGAGGACTTTGAAATGGCTGGCTGTCATTGCGAAGAGTAAACAAACAAATAATTTCAATGAAATATCATAATTTACATAAATTCTATTTGTAAATTTAAATCTACAGTGTCTATAATAACGTTGACCTTTTAAAATTGCACAATCAATTAATTTCCGGATAGTACACACGGGTTTTCTCATGACTGTCTTCACGAGAAGCAAGTAAAGAAATCTCCAGTTTGCCGCAAATAATTCAAACATCCTGCTGGAGTCTCCTCTTAGGGTAGGAAAGGGGGATAGCCCCACCGTGGAATCACAAATTGGCCTAAGTTTGTTCCCACTCTGGGAACGGATGCCGCCAACGATGGAACACTTATTGTTCCAACTCGTTTAGCTCTATTAAATCCATTTTCACCAACATGTCGTAGTAGAAATCTTGATTACATTAAATAAAAACCAATATAAAGTATTGTCCCAAGTCATTCTGGAATTAGCTGTTGCTGCAACAGATTCTATGATTCAAACTTTTGTCAGTTCTAGCAAAGTCTATGGAACTCGAAAGCCAAAGGTTAACAAACTATCACAATTCGGTTATAAAAAGAAGAGATGTCGTGAAAATCTACACTATATATTGAAAAATGATACCTTAAAGTGTTACTTTTTCTCAAAAATTTCCGAATGTAGAAATCTTATAACTGTAATAATAAGTTTATTACCGGTCCATCAGGTCATGCATTATCTGAAAGAAATGAAGATATTTAACTAAATTTAAATCTACCTGCATCGCCTGAAACTTGTGACGTTGCAGTTGATGTGCCCCAAACCTATCAAGTTCGATTTTATGTTTAATTTCTGATTTAGGTGATATAAAGCTTGTTAGCTATTTCGATTCGCTTTGCTCTTATAGGTAGTAATTAGATTGGATTCTTGACATGGAATACTATTATTTAATTATTTAGCAATTTCTGTAAGTTTGCTAATCTTTTGATGAGCCAAACCTTCTCGGAAATCAAATCCTGGATCTCCAGCCTATTCGGTATGCTTCTCTTTGGACAGGCTTCTTTCCCTGGCCTCCCGGAAATCAAATTCAGGATCTCTAGCTTATTCGTCGTGCTTCTCTTTGGACAGGCTTCTTTCCCTGGCCTCACGGAATCTAATCCTGGATCTCCAGCCTATTCGGTGTGCTTCTCTTTGGACAGGCTTCTTTTTGATGGGCCAAACGTTCCCTGGCCTCCCGGAAATCAAATTCTGGGATCTCCAGCTTATTCGGTGTGCTTCTCTTTGGACAGGCTTCTTTTTGGGGAGCCAAACGTTCCCTGGCCTCCCAGAATAGAATTCAGAAACTCCAGCTTATTCGGTGTGCTTCTCTTTGGACGAGGCTTCTTCGTTGGGGGCAAACGTCCTGCCTCAGAGAATTGGACAGTATGTGGTTTTGGAAGGCCTTCCCTGGCCTCACGGAATCTAATCCTGAATCTCCAGCCTATTCGGTGTGCTTCTCTTTGGACAGGCTTCTTTTTTGAAGGGCCAAACGTTCCTTGGCCTCACGGAAATCGAATTCAGGATCTCCAGCCTATTAGGTGTGCTTCTCTTTGGACAGGCTTCTTTCCCTGGCCTCCCGGAATCTAATCCTGGATCTCCAGCCTGTTCGATGGTCTCTGGACCATGCTCCAATATTCAACTAAGTAGATCTCGTAAACACTATTTATTTCATATTTTGTGATATTCCTGTGTATTTGTATTTTCCCTAAACACTTGTCTTTTTTTCTTAGTTTTATTTTTAACTGGGGAGTGTGAAGTGTTTTTTTTTTTTGTGTGATCTTAGATGCTCTCTACAGTATAACAATAATCAGAATTCCAGTAATTATAAATGGGCTGTACGATACAATTCCAGATAATAAGAGATTAGACCAGCGATTCAACTTAGTCTTGTTGTTGGGGGAGATATTCAAAGTAGAGAGAGAGAGAAAGAAGAACTCCTTATTTATAAACGCAACTTCTTTTTCATACCTTATTTGGATTTCAAGTTTTTTGGATGGATGAATCAGAAACAGGGTGGGTGGTTTTATTGAGAAGAGAGCGGGGGGAGGGGGGGGGAGGGGGGAGAAGATACATAACAACAATTTCCTCTTTTTTCAGATTCATTTTATTATTATTATTAAAGCTATCTATCTTGTGTGTATAAATATAAAGATAAAAAAAAAAAAAAAATACAGACACACACACACAGGTAGCTTTTATTTAAATTTCCATCTCATTAAACATTCATTAAGAGATTCTTTTTTTTTTTATTTATACACAAAAATCTTAAGATTTAATAGGATTTTAGTTTTAACAAATTACATTTATAGATAAAATGCGGTTTTATTAGCATTCATGGAAAACCTTCTGTCTAAAAACAGCGAATTGTTGTGAAAATAATAAAAAAACTCGGGTAGCATAACACAGGTCAACAAAAAAAAGATTTTCTTCTGGAATTCTGATTCTAGACATCTAAATTTTCTTTGTTTTTGTTTAATTCGTACAGGGGTTGGACAAAATTTAAAAAAATCTCAAAATGTGTGAACTTTTTTCAGTTTTTCGCTTATATCCCGTAAACTAAGCAGATTTTGTGTGCTATAAGATATTAGAAAGTTGTAGAGCATAAAATTTGCTAAAATTTGGTTGAGAAAATGAATTTCCAGACCAAATATTAACCGAGATACGGCCTATCAAAGTTTCATTTTGAGATACTTTGGAATTTTTCCAGTTTTTTGCTTATATCTCGCAAACTAAACATATTTTGTTAATTATAATACATTACAACGTTATAGAGCATTAAATTTGCTAAAATTTGGTTGTTCAAACGAATATGTATACCCAATATTAACCGAGATACAACCGATCAAAATTTCTATTTGTTTTACATTTGAGAAACCTTAAACTTTTTTTTAGTTTTTGCCTTATATCTCGCAAACTAAACATATTTTGTGCCCCATAGTACAATACAAAATTGTAGAGTATTAAATTTGCTAAAATTTGGTTGTTAAATTGAATTTGTAAACTCAATATTAACCGAGATACGGCCTAACGAATTTTTTTTGTTTTACATTTCAAGAAACTTGCTCTAACTTTGATCAGCCGTATCTCGGGTAGCATTGGGTCTACATATTCATTTTAACAACGAAACTTTAGCAAATTTAATGCTCTACAACTTTGTATTGTATTATGGTGCACAAAATATGCTTAGTTTACGAGATATAAAACAAAATGAAAAAAATTCTAAAATTTTGAGGTTTTTGCAACCCCCTCCCCCCCCCCCCCCAAGTTAGCACATGGTCCTCCAGGTCAAAAACTCTGGTTAGATCCTAGAGTACCTCCAAATAATTTGTAAAAATTTCTACAAGCAAATAGTCACTCAACACATTATTAATAAATATGTCCGGAGTTCTTACTCAAAAATTCGAAAAATTGCTCTAGTTTCTACAAAAGCAAACTTTGATCAAAAAAATTATTTTTAGCGTAGCAGAAACGAAAATTTCATATGCAGAAGCCAGACCCAAAAATCGTGTTGACCGGTGTAATAGTTTGCATTTTTAAAGTTTGTTTTATAGCATTACAAAATATTCACTATAATAATATTATATTATTATATCCGAGAGAAATGTACATTATTATTCTAAAAGTATTAATTCGCCCAACCCAAACGTCAAAGTTTGAGAATTGTTTTCGAGGTTTGAATGTTGATTTACCCCACCCTTATGCTAACCATTAGGGATTGGCAATAATTGATTATTACGTCCAGTTGCTGTGTGGGAAAATAAGTTCGAGTTTCACATGGTAATCTTAAATTTGATCGGGGCTACAAGTTGTGATCCGGCGCGAATCACTTCATTATGAAAACGAAAAAATAAAATACTCTTTTTCTTTTTGGCAGTCCATCTATCGGAATTCTCGTTTATTTGCTTTATAGTGAGACCTACAGGATGGACCTTTTTCAAAGTTTAGCCCTGCAGCAAAGTGTAGGGCTTTTAACGACACAATCATAAAATATTTTCAATTAAAATCTAAATTCATACCAAATCCATATTTATTGTAATTGTTGACTAAAGTACAAAAATAAATAAATTTGTATTTTATTATAGATTATTGTGAGATTTTTTTTTTAATAAGCACAAAAGTTGGAGGGCTACATACCGGGTGGCCCATTAGTACGGGATCGGTAAATTGTGGCTATTTCGTTGCAATTTTATAAAGTTGAGCCCTGCAGCAAGGCCACATTCATAAAATATTTGACCACTATCGTATACAGGGTGTAACGATAGAAAGTTATGTTTTTTTTTTTAATGGAACGCCCTGTATATTATTGCATATTTGGTTTGCCCGATCAATTTTAGTGGGACTTTATTAAACATAGATGGTACTTCAGGTAAGCCGTTTAGGCGTTAATTGACATTTTGTAAAAACCACTTGTTCAGTTACAGCCGGATATCTCCCAAACCATAAAACATAGAAAGCCCTGGTTGTGCACCATTGTTAACCCTGAATGGTGCAACTTAAAGGTAGTGTGTCGAAATGATACGCTTCTTGTTGCGCCAGTAATTATTGATACAACTTTGACTAGTTTTTCACAAAATGTCAAATAACGTCTAAACGGCTTGCCTTAAGTACCAAGTATGTTTAATAAAG
The DNA here is from genome assembly GCA_023213315.1 of Euborellia annulipes. Classification (NCBI taxonomy): domain Eukaryota; kingdom Metazoa; phylum Arthropoda; class Insecta; order Dermaptera; family Anisolabididae; genus Euborellia; species Euborellia annulipes. The sequence continues at coordinate 67,593 of JAKCPI010001396.1, forward strand.
ACCCACTAAAATTGACAGGGCAAACCAAATATGCAATAATATACAGGGTGTTCCATTGAAAAAAACATAACTTTTTATCATTACACCCTGTATACGATTAGCGATCAGTGGGCAAATATTGTATGATTGGGGCCTTGCTGCAGGGCTCTTTACCGATCCCGTACTAATGGGCCACCCGGTATGTAGCCCCCAACTTCTTTTTATGCATATTAAAAAAAAATCTCACTCACAATAATCTATAATAAAATACAAATTTATTTATTTTTGTATTTTAGTCAACAATTTCAATAAATATGGATTTGGTATGAATTTAGATTTTAATTGAAAATTTTTCAACCAATTAAAAACAACAACAAATTTTGTTTAAAATTTCCATCAATTTAGTCCCGGAAATGAATTATACAAGAAGATGGCATTTTTTTTTTTTTTTTTGATAAATTTAAGGAATATTTATTTTTCATTAGTAATGAATGATATCAGCTTAGGATTAAAAGAAGGAGAGAGGAGTTGTTTGCAAATAATTTATTTACATTTGATTAAAAAGTTGTTTTAAACTGCCCACATAGAGCGAGCGAGAGGGAGATACGATTCATCTCGTTATTTTATTAATATTATTATTTTTTTATCTCTTAAAAATATTTACCTAATTAGAATATTTTTAATTAAAAGAGTATTTGTTTACATAAAAAAAAACTTGATAATTTCAAATAAATTTTCTTTTCCTTTGGGTGTTTGTCATTTCTTCTTCTACTTTTTTTTGGCTTGTGGGTAATTTTTCTGTTTTATTTTAAATTCATATGCCCACGGTTATCAGCAAATTTCTTTTGACATACTCTGGAAAAATGGAAAGAAAAATAATATTTTTGAATTTTTTGTTTGTAGGCAAAGTTTTTGTTGTTTTTTTGTATCTATGTTTTTGTTGTATTTTTGTATTAAAGTTTTTATTATGTTTTTAGTATTAATGTTTTTTTAATTACTTGTTTCTTATTTAATTATGTTATTTTAAATAATCTACCCCCAATATGTGAGGTATTCTTTAAAATGCATAACCAAATTTTCTCAGAAAACTATTAAATTTTAAGAAAATTATAGTTTATAGTTTAATAGTTTAATTCCTTACAGACTATCGTCCATTTACAAGGATATTTACAATTAAGTACAATACAATTTAAAAAAAGAGTATACATAAATTACATGTTAAGATCAAAATAAACAAAATAAAAAAAAAAAGAAAATAGCAGATTGTCGTATGTATTCCCTCAGCTATATAATCCCAAAAAAGAAAATAGATAGCCACAGTTATTTACTTCTTGTAAATAATTGTTTTAATGATTTTTGGGTCTAAATTACCCCCTATAGCAATATCCATCTCAAATCTAGAGAATAAAGCCACCATTGTGGCCAGAGGAGCCCTCTCCCTGTGAACTGTTCTTGAAGAACCGACACAGAGAAGACTCCTATGTCTAGTATTGCACGGAGGAACGTGCACTCCTATCTGACCTAGGATTTCAGGACAATCCACATTACCATTCAATAGATTATACAAGAAGCTAAGAGCTGCCATTCCTCTCCTCTCTGCCAAAGAGTTCATCTCATACAACTCTAAAAGTTGATTATATGAGACATGGTGAGTGTGGTATCCCGTACTCTTAAAAAACATGTGCCTGAGAAATCTTCTCTGCACAGCCTCAATGGTTCTGATTTGAATGTCTGAGTGTGGATACCACACTGCTGGAAAATATTCTAAATTGGGCCTCACGAGAGCGAAAAATAGCGTTTTCACAGTCGAAATGGCAAAATCACGGGATGATCTCCTGACAAAACCCAGCATCCTATAAGCCCTAGAGACAATCTTATCAATATGGGAACTAAAACTCAGTCTGGTATCCAAAATGATTCCCAGATCGGAAACCCTATCTATCTTTTTTAAACATGTGTTGTTTAATTTGAAAACCGAGTTTACAGGGTCCCGTTTTCTAGAGAACAATACTGAAAAGCATTTCCCAATATTCAAATCCAGGTGATTAACTTTACACCAGAGGTATACATTATCGAGATCTCTTTGTGAGTTCGATCATCTTCAACACAAATAGACTTAAAAAACTTAAGATCGTCTGCATACAGTAAAAATTTACAATGTTCTATTACATTTTTAATATCATTAACAAAGATTATGAACATAAGAGGTCCAAGATGGCTTCCCTGGGGAACACCACAAATTGGTATATATTCAATGGATTTACAACCTTTGTATATGACATAATTTGTACGCTGACATAAATAGCTCGAGAACAACTTGATCAGACCATCTCCAAAACCATACAAATCTAGCTTTCTAAGCAATAAGACATGATTCACGCTATCAAATGCCTTGGAAAATTCAGTGTAAATTGACTCAACCTGATATCCCTTATCCAAACTTTTAGATATATATTCTATGTAAGTAATTAGGTTGGTGCCTACGGATCTCTTCGGCATAAAACCATGTTGATGTTCAGTTATATATTTACAAATGTATACAAGAACTCTGTCATATATTATGCTCTCGAAAATCTTTGCAAAAGCCGAAAGGATAGATATTGGCCTATAATTCTCAATGTCACTTTTTGCACCCTTTTTAAAAATTGGTGTAACACGAGAAGTTTTCCACAAATGTGGGAAAGTCCCACTATGAAGAGCAAGATTGAAAATAATATAGAGAGGATCTATCAAAAACTCGCTACATCCTTTGAAAAAGAGGAATCATCGGCTGGGTAAGTTTTGATGGTTTGTGTTCAAAAAGAGATCTGGGCTCACAGAGTAAATGATCTTTCAGTGTCAAAAGAGAAAAAACAGAAAGTAGTGGGGGGCAGTGAGCGCCACAATTAAGTCCCCACCTGATAGCTTTAGCCTTAAATATATGGTATAATATATGGTAAACGGTTAAATAATAGTAAATTTGAAAAAGTAAAATAAAATCATCTGTACCAGATTTTAGGTTTTACCTTCTGAATATATAAAATATCAAAAAATGTCATTAATATTATTTCACTTTACACCAGGCTAAAGCTATCAAGCGGGGACTTAATTGTGGCGCTCACTGTACAAATCAGCTAAGATTATAATGGTTATTACATCTGTGACAATCTCAATTGAATTCAAGATGTAACATCCTGTATAATCTCATCTGAATTGTACCTGAAGAAGGTCACAGAAACGTTGTAATTTTTACAAATAAACCACGGTTAAACCGAAAATCTAATTCTTTTACTAATGATAACAACTGTGAAAGCCTAAACTCCAAAATTAAGAGGTTAGGTCAAATAAATTGTATTCAATATGTTTTAACCTCAATTTTGAGGGGAGGTGGAATCACAGACCATACCATAGAACGGAGAAGTCCCCTGCCTAAGCGCAACCTCGACGCAGTCGGACTTAGCATTTAGTGATATAATACTAATACTTCATTTTACTATCAGTAAAAAAACCATTATAACGAACTAAGACCTCAAAAAACTTCATGGCTCTAGCTATTATATAATAATCTCTGAGATATTTTGGTACAGAGTATATATACATGTGTATATAAATTTCGTAATATTATATATTTTTATTCAGTGAATATATAAAATATCAAACAAATTTAGTGATTGTTTATAATGTTAAAAATTATTGATTTTGAATCCTCTGCACTTGATAAAAAAGCCATTACATTTGTTTGCAATGTATGTACTAGAATAATCTGATTGAAATTTGTAATTGAGTCAAGTGGAATTTCAAAGTGTTTACCCTCTCTCAAGGGGTAAAACACTTCTGACAGTGCTTTATTCCCCCTCCCCCTCCATCGCCACCTGTTTCTTCTTCTTGTCAAATAGTTATAATCAGAGAGACGTTAACAAATAACTCTCGGTTTCACATTTCTACAGAGAGTTGAGTTGTGAACCCCCCCCTCCCTCCGGGGAGAGCGAATTTCCGGGACAGACAGGGTCAAATGTCAAACATGCTGAGTGAGGAAGAAGAAGAGATTTCCCAACCCACTGGGAATGAAATAATAAACATCCCCGACGTCTTCTCGCTCTCGGCTCTTACACTCTGAATAAATATACATACGACGACGATGACGACTTGTGTGTGTAACGAATGAATGACTGACTGGGTCAAGAATTGTGTGAAATATTTGCAGACTAACCTCTTTTTTTTTAATCCAATTAAAATCCAATAAAAACAAATAATAATAAGAATTTTTGATTTATTTTATTTAAAATAAACTACAAATAAAATTATTATCTTTTAAAAATTAAAAATTGTATTGTATAATAATGAATAAATAATAAAAGAGATTAAGATTCGCATTTTTATTCATTTGATTTCTATTATTATCTTTTATGACGTCATACTGAAAAAATTATTTCTTCTTTCTTCAAATTGTCGGTCTTTTCTTTGTAAGAGGTGTGTAACTAAGTCACCTTTTTTTTTTAATTTGTATTTGAACTTGGTTTCAAATTAACGTCCTAATTGCGTCCTATTAATTTGTGCATTGTAATCAATGCAACCAGCCAGTTTAGGCACTCGAGGATTGAATTCTCCTGCCGCTTATTAATGGGAGCTCGATTAACCGGTAATAAGCACTCTGCTCTTAATATTGATTGATGACCCATCTGGGACGTGCTTATAGCATCATCTCTCTTTCTCTTTTCGTCTGCCTGGACCAGTTGCTCCAGAGGAACCAAAAAAAAAATATATCGATACCTTTTGCAACTGATAAATACAACATTTGGAGTGACAATATAATAATATATTGTTGGATAAGTTTATGAAGAACCTTGGTGTCGGGGGGAGGGGAAGGGGGCGGCGCCACTCGTTTAACAAAAATAGCAAAAATAGATAGCCAGTTATTTCCTGGTCGACGTTTCGGTCCCGCATTGCGACCATATTTAAGACTTTTGGTAATTGTTACTGAAAAGTGTTGATTGTTATATAAAAATAGTAGCATCAAATGTTAACAATCAGCTCTATTCGTTTTCATATACTAACACAAAGTAATTATACCAAAAAATGTCATTAGATTATTTCAAAACAAAATCTGATGTAGGGTTCGCTAAACCAGATTTTTTTTTTATTTCACTTTAATACTATTTTTCTTTGCACTGCCTCTTATGACAGAACATTAATTATTTAATTTGCGGCACTTAATTTAATTAATGTATTATATTAAAAGCTTATACTAATATAAAAACATTCCATTCACGTGTTAGTGATTATTTTCTAGGGTGAAATTTGAGAAAAAGATAATAATATATGTATTATGCCAAAATACAAAATATGTTGTAGCTTTTAAAATAATAATGTATCTATGTCATATATATACAAAGTACGCTTTTATTCTATAACACAATAAGAATAAGAAAAATATTTTTTTGGTGCACAGTTAAATATTCATAAACTAGTTTAGGAATTCTGTTACACTATCTTTTTATGAATTTTACATTTGGGAATTTTAAATTTTCATTTAAAATTTTAATAAAATGTTTTAATAATAATTTTTAAAAAAATGGTCCCTTGAGGGGTTTGGTTTGGTGCTCTTGTTTTCTTCTTTTAATATTTTTTTTTATGAGCCTCTTCTATCTCCTCTTTTTCTTTTTTTTTTTAAAAAAATATCAAACTTTTTTAAGCTACTTAAATTTGATTCTTATTTTTGTTTTTACTTAATAAACTAGTTTATAAATTCGATTTCACAAACTGTTTATATTAAGCACTAAAGTAAATGAAAAACGATTGAAAATTTATATTTTTTTTTTACATTGTATAGATAAACTCATTTTGCATTATAAAATTTTTACATTCTTTTATCTATAAACGTATTTTTCAGTTATTGTGTTACACTCAAACTCAGAAAAAGTAATCATATCAAAAGATATTATTACTATATATATAAATTCCTTTTTCTTTTTTATCCTAGCTAGTGACGTAACAATGATTGTTAGTCATTATTTGAGATATCCTAAGAAACTCAACGTTATTTGGCAAATCCGTTTATTGCTGAAATAAAACAAAATTCAAATTGATTAATTTAATGATATATTCTGACAGATAGAAGATATCGTATCATATTCCCAATATACATATATATTTATGGCTACATTACAGATATGGAAAAAAATTTTTTATCTAAAATCATGTTCGCCCGTAAAACGATCTGAATCTTGCTTCTTTGATAAGTATATTATTTTATTTTTTAAGACAAAAAAAAAAACCTGTTCTTGATACTAGAAAGAGAGATCTTGATTAAATTCTATTGAATAAAGAAAAAAAAAATAACAATTTTAAATAGAGTTGATTTGGTCATTACGTGACTTTATCATGCATGCATCAACATCATTCATGCTACCAATAATTGGAAATATTTTAATGAATTAAATAAAAAAATATAGGATGTTTAAAAAAGAGTAGCTAGTCAAAATGCAGGTCACAACAATTAAAAAAAAAAAAAATGCTATAATTTTGTAACATCCTATAATTTGTAACCACATAAATTGCCAGACTATTAATTATTACATCTATGAGAGGATCCAAATTTGAAATATTTATCGACTAATATCTCTATTAAATTTATCTCAACAAATGATTGTTATTCTGTTGGAAAACTTTAATGGAAATCTCTGTCTAGTTCTCTATCTCTATCTCTCTAGAGCAAGGAAATAATATATATTAAGCAACGTTTATAGATTATGACCGCCGCAGGCAGCCCAATTACTTGCTTTCTTCAAATGAGAATATACACTTTGCAATTTCCTTTTATTATTATTATTATTATTTACAATAGTAGTAGTAGAGTAAGTGCTTGTCTTGCTCATCCTGAAGGCGATTGTTTATTTAATATCTTCCCTCCCCATATTTTTAAAAAAATAATTATTGATTGAAAATGTTTTCAATTTCTTTAAAATACCCTGTGATTTGTTCTTCTGAGATTACGATCATCAGAAATCGATGTATAATAATTGCCCTACTCTGATAAAATTGAAACTAACGTTTAATAAGAGATAGTTAAAAAAAATAATAAGAAAATTGTTTAATGATTTTTACAAAAATATGACTAAAATAAAATACAAATTTAATTATGAATATAATAATAATAATAATAATAATAAATAAATTAATTTGTATTTGTAAAATGAATAAATTTTGTATTATAAATTCACAATTTTTTTTTATTTTATACATTTATATGTAAATTTTACTTTCTCTTACCTCTATATGTGTTAATATATATAGAAAGAAAGTATTGGATTCATATCAAAAATTCGATGTCGAGATTTTACATCTTGAATTCTAATATACGTATCAATGGAAACAAAATATATCTCGACACAAAAAAATCTGGTGTGACAAGCACAGAACACAACTTTCGTTTACCGAAGATAAAAGAAAGTTGTGTGCTGTGCGACCTGTCACACCAGATTTTTATATATTCCGTTCCAAGATAGAAGTGTCTAAGATTTTTTTCACTAAAATACACAAAATTATAGTATCTAGTATGAAGATACTTGGTTTTAAAAAAGTATCTAGTAGCCAATTTTAAATTTAGACACTTAAAAATTGATTATTTTGCTTTTTTCATAATATTTGAATTTGGTGATAACCTCTATATTGTTTTTTTACGTTTCTTTTTGAATTTGGACCAACACAACCTCTAGTCTCACTGGACTCCGGTAATTTGTTTCCCCTCCCTTTATTATTAGTTACAAAAAAACAAAGTATCTAATATTTTTTTGAGAATCTTGCCCATCCGTATCTTTAACATAATTTCTGTTATAGTGCAGATGTCCAAGTTTTTAGCTTCCTTTAAAAAAAAAAATTTTAAGCGTCTAAATACAAAATACTCGATACTTTTAGAAAGCCAAATATCTTGATACTTAATATTGTGTATTTAGATAATTGTATTTTACTTAAAAAAAGTATCTTAGAATTAGATACTTCTAGCTTGATCTACTCTGAACGGAATATATAAAATTTACATACAAATGTATAAAATAAAAAAATATTGTGAATTTATAATATAAGAAAAAATAAATTAATTTATTATTATTATTATAATCATAATTGATTTGTATTTTATTTTATTTATATTTTTGTAAAATCATTGAATATTTTTCTGTTTTTTTTTTTTTTTACTATCTCGTTCGTTTCAATTTGATCAGAGTGGACCAATTATTGTACATACATTAGAGTTGTTTTAGGACAAAATGAACAATAGAACAAAAAAAAAAAAACAATCTAATAAATCAGTAGAATTGTAATGTAATTTTCCTTTTATTTATAATAATTAAAATGTATATTTATTATTATATCTATCTTCATAAATGGCGAGAAGGATTTAACTCTAAACACTAAATAATCCCCACTCTACTCACCTAGTATATATATTCCAAACTTACAAGTATGTTAATAATGTTTGCTATTAATTTTAATAAGCCCAATAAATAAAATTGCGCACAACCTAGATAATAATTATTTAGAGGGGAGGGGAGGGGGGGGGAGATTTTCAAAAAAGAGTTACAACATAAATTTGAGTTAATAGGGAAGTGAAGAGGGGGGGGGGGGTAAAAAGCTTTTTGAAATCCATTAAATTTGTGTAAACACACACGCACACACACAAGTGGATAATTAGATCATTTAACATTCCGTTACATGGCTTTTGATTTTCTCTAATGAATTTATTAATGTTCGGTTATTTTCCTTTTCGAACGAAAATTAGATTAATCCTAATAGCTAGTAAGCTATCAAACTTAATACTTGTTTATACCCCATTGTCAGTAATTATTAGCTATTATTGGGTGTTAAATGGAAAAAGAAAAGATTTATTTAATAATAATACAAGATTATATCAATCCCTTATAACGTCATAAATGTACAAACTTACAATAATTTATCTACATAAATTTACAATAAAAGAATACGAAGATAAAAAAAAAATTAGGTCAAAACAAAAATATTTCTTCCTTTAAAATTCTCTAATCCCTTCTAAAGCCCTTACGAAGAGAGTATATAATACACTGGACAAAAGAAGGAAGGATTTGCGTCATATAGACGTGACCCGCATTATGACTATCAACTATTGCTATAAAACAAGAGGGAAAAATGGCATAGCATAATTCACAAAAAGAAAAGAAAATGTTTGTCAAATAGGATTGAAAAAAAAAAAAAAAAAAACGTAAAGCTATTTTTTTTTATTTGTTAATTAACCAACTGCTAAATATTTGCTATTTTCTTCTAAACTTGTGCAATTTTTCTTGTCTATATTATTAATATTAATCCATACTCACTATTAAAAAATTCTTATCATACAAAATATAATATTATACAAAGTGATGTTTGTCTTTACAAAGTTCAAACTACAAAAATGTTTCGACTTTAGAATAAGCAGTGAAACGTTGAATAGTATTTATATTTTTATTAAATAATTAATACAAAATGTGGTCTATTATTAAAAAAAAATTCCATAATAATACAAACTACAAAAGCTTTAATAAAGACATTCAAACTACAAATTTATAAACAAATAGAGAAATATATAATTTTTTTTTTTTTTGTTAGAGGTTGAGGGTTCATATTCCGTACAAGAAGAAAAAAATTTATTTTAATTGAAATAGCTACTAATGAATGGAAATAAATAGATAATCTAAATCGAAATTTTGATGGAGTTTTGAGGTCCCCTGAATCTAAAAAAGTGGTTTTCGCGACATAGTCTGTCTGTCTGTCTGTCTGGGCTTGGGGAAGTGCTGGTGAGCATACCATAAATAAGGTGCAAAATATACAGGATAGATTTATAAAAATATTAGGTAAGAAATTGAATATTGGTGACAAAGAAGAGGTATATGGAATGCTTAATATTTTGAATATACAAAATATGTATGAAAAAAATTTGTTGGAGAAATGCTTTTTTAATGTAAAAATTGACAAGGTGGAGAATAAATATGGTACAAGGTCTATGACGGGAGGTATGGCGATTCAACCGAATTTTGTAAATAAATATGGAAAAAGAACTCACAATTATATTATAAATAAACTAATAAATAAAAATACTCAGTTAACAAATGTAACTAATAAGCAAGAACTAAAAATTGTACTAAAAAATATTTACTACAGGAAAATGTAGAAATTATTAATGACTATGTATGACAAACTGGACAACTCTTCCGCAGATAAACGAGAAGTTTCGTGGAAGGGTTGTCCAAAGTCAAAAAAAAAATGTAACAAAAATGTAAAGAAACCAGGCAAATAAATTGAATTGAATTGAATTGAATTGAATTGTCTGTCGGTCACCCCCCTAGGGAGAGAAAATAAGCTTTTAATCAAAATCGGCCAAAGAATACTAGTACTTTACTGATGTACTTTTTCAGTTTTTTTTCGATTTTCTCAATATTTGCTCCAACGATTTTTTTTTTAAATTCATAAATCAATTATTTTTTCGATGCTCTTTAAAATGTATATTCTCATTTTGCCATTGAAATCTTCTGAAGACCACTTTACTCTTGTACTCCATAGAAAAGATAGGAGAAATGGTTGCCAAGGTAACAAAAAACAAAAAAAAAAAAAAAAAAATTTCCCATACTTATTTACATCTTTAATTCTAATATATCTGCGGAAACTAAATATATGTCGACATGAAAAATCTGATGTGACAAACACAGAACACAACTTTCGATTACCGAAGTTAAGAGTGTGTGCTGTGCGATCAGTCACACCAGATTTTTGTATATTGAAGTTTGGTTAAAATGTGTCATTAGAAATTTATTATTACCTATTATTGTAATTTATATTATTATTTTAATTTTGTAATTTATTATTTTTATCTAAAAGAAAAGAATAAAAATACAATAAATAATAAATTATGAAATAAAATATTACAATAAATAAAATAAAATAAAAATTAACAAAATTTAAAATACCCACACAGCACAAAATATTGCAGCAATGTTGCAGAAATATTGCAAAATATAGGCAACATTGCTATATTGGCAATATTACAGCGGCAATATTCCTATGTCCGCTTTTTTGCAACATTCCAGAAATATTGCATCAATGTTGCTGCAATATTGTTAATATTGATCAAGATTGGCAATATTGCTGCAAGATTCCAGCAATATATTGTGCTGTGTGGGTATTAAAAGAAAAATTGAATGAACGAATCAGAATATCGAAATTTGATAAAAGAATAATCGTTCATTTCGCTTTTTATATATTTTGATAACGCTTTGTTAAAAATAAATAAAAAATTATGTAAAAAGTTAGAAAGGGTCAATTTGACCCATTTGTTCTATAATATGGTCATTCTCTCTATTGGAAAAACATTTTTTTTTTTTTTAAATAATTACTATACTTTTATTTTATTTTTATTCCATTGCATTTGCAAAATAAAAATATCATACAACTAACTTTAAGCAAACTAAAGCAGTTTCTTTTTCAATATAAAAAGCTATAAAATTAAAGACTTTTTTTTCTCTTTCTTCTTTCTTTCTCTATTCAATGATTCACATCAAAAAAAAAAAAAAGAAGTTCCAAGTGAGGAAGGAAGGAGACTAATGTTTATTTTAGTATTTGAGGACAGACAGGGATAGTTTTTTTTGTTTTTACATAAATCCATTCCTTAGGGATGCATTAATAAAAAAAAAAAGAATTTTGTCTTCAAGATTTTAATATAAAAGCAGGATATTACGTAAACAAATCGGTCTTCTAATTGTTTTTCTATAACATATTTCATAGATGGTTCTTGTCATTCATTCGTTCTTAAATATTTTACTTGCTACGAAATAGATGTTAATAGATGAAAGTAAAATAAAGTACAAAAAGTATAATAAATGATATTCTTCCTATTTTGTATGATTATGTATTCTATCTGCTAAAATCACTTAAATAATTTTTAATATTAATATTTATTTTTGCCCTTTCAGCTACTGAGTCCATTTAGGGAATTGAATATATTACGTATATTATACTGATGGCTACCCGGGGACATAATAAATTTTATTTTGTAAATCAACAATTTGCACTGATTGCTCGTGGTCACCTATCCGAAGTTTCGTCACCCAAGGCATCGCTTAACGGCAACGATGACTTGCTCTTCTCCATTGCCAGGCCCTCCCGGCACATTTTTTTATTGAAATATGAATGAAAGAATTTGATTTTTGGTTTAACTGTGTGTGGTTTATTTTTAAAAATTACAACGTTTCGGCCACTCATTCTGTGGCCTTCTTCAGGTACAATTTAGTTAATATTACAAAGGATATTACATCTGTGATAATCTCATCTGAATTCAATTCAGATGAGATTCTAACAAATGTAACAACTTTTGTAATCTTAACTGAATTGTACATGAAGAAGGCCACAGAATGAGTGGTCGAAACGTAGTCTTCTTCTTCTTCTTTCTTTGCCTTAATCCCGCGGTGCGGGGTGGAGATTTTTACGACCGGGAAGGAATAGAACAGGCCGGCCCGTTGCACGGTCTGACGCCTGTTGAAAATATAGAAGGGAAGAGACTGACATACAAAGAAGTACTGTCAGTCCCAGCTTGGGCAGCTCGTGGTCGCCATCCAAGTACCCACAAGATGTCAACCCCTGAGAAAAGTGGCCGAAACGTTGTAATTTTTACAAATAAACCACACATAGTTAAACCGAAAAATCAAATTCGTTTATTGATGATAACATCTCTGAAAGCATAGTTTTTTTTTTTTTTTTATAACAAAAATAAAAATTAAACTACTGTTTATAACAGAAATATACATGTTATAGATGCAGTCAATAATATAAAAAAATATTTTTTTAAATTTTCGCCTTATTTATAAAATAAATTGATTTTTATTTTGTAACTATATTATTTTACAAAAATACAACAAAAAATTTTTTTCTTTTATTATTATTATTATTATTCAAATTTAGCTTATTTTAACATTTCGTATCGTTGACATATTGACATGAATAAATTAAAATTATTTTCCATCATCTCTCGATTTAATGAAAATAATAATAATAATAATAATGCGTATATAATATAATCTATTTTGCCTTCATCAATTTAATTAATAATGAATTTATTCAGTTTGGGACGAACGAAACGGAAATTCATTCATTCATTCATTGATTACTCAATCGTTTGGCAAAATCATCAAATATTTTTCATTCCTTCACCCATTTAGAGATATAAAATATAAATTTTTTAAAAACAAAAAAAAAAAACGTCGAATAATCGCACGCTTTATAACGGTTGTCATTTTATTTATTTTTTTCTAATCTATGAATAATTTATCAACAAATATACAACTAATTAACGAAAATAAAATTTATATAGATCGATTCGTTAAAAAAAAAAAATTAACACGAAATTCCGCTCTATTTATAAATATAAATAAATATTTATTTATTCCATTTTCTTTTAATTTAATATATGTAGAGTGTCATGTCAAATAAAGATAATTAAGCTCAGTTTAGAACCAAAACCACACTGACTGGTTAATTGGTTGCTTCTCTTATTTTCCCAAAGGAAAAAATAATTAATTAAATATTTATTTTTTTTTTTGCAAAAGGATTTTTTTTTTTTTATTTGTATTTGATTATAATCCACTGTATTAAGGATTAAATTTTTTATTTTGAAAGAACGTTAAGAAGTTGGGTGGGTGTTGTGTTCTATTTTTTCCTTCATTTTGATAGTGTCACACACACACACACACATTAGATTCTCTAATAATTATTAATAATTAAAAGATTAAGATAACTTTAGAAGGCTTTTATAAACATGTTTTAAAATTTTAATTTCAAATCTTAAAAAAAAAGACCACCCAAGTTTTGTCATAAATTTCTTTAAACAATACTTATTTGTATTTTATTATACATATTTTATGAAGTGATTATTATACATATTTTACTTTCTCCTATTCATATAAAATAAGAAAATAAGTACAATAAATATTCTCTTTAGTCGAGACCTTCCGATTTTTAATTTAAAACAATTGCTTAATCGCTTTTTATAAAGTACTTTAATTTTAAATCAAAAACTTTAAAAAGACACTTCATAAATTATTATTAATTTTGTATTTTTTTTTAAACAATACTTATTTGTATTTTATTATACATATTTTATGAATTGATTATTATATACTTCTTCTATTCAAAAGGCCAATCTTTTCTTTCTTATCTCTAGGGTGGAAAATTAATTTATAAAGAAGTGAGACCGAGAGAAAAAAGCCGCCGGTAGCTGACGTTAAAGGAAAAGGAAGAAAACCCAGCCTAAAGGAAAAAAAAACGATACGAGCCGTAACTCCTGGTCGCCATCTACGTACTCACTAGAAGTGAGCCCCTGGGTGGATTAAGAAAATAAATACAATAAATCCTTTTTATGGCCAGACTTTGGGACTTTTTATACTTTAATTGAAATTTTTTGTTTTTGATTTTCAAATCAAAAACTTAAAAAAAAACATACACACACTCCATGTGCTCTGTGCACTCACGCAAGCTCTGAGGATGGCTTTGACCAAGACCGAAACGTCAGCCTAGCGGGTCAATAAATGAAATAATTTTAGCTGCTATTCTTTTATTTACCTATTTACACTCCATGAATTATCATTAATTTTGTATTTTTTAAACAATACTTATTTGTATTTTATTAAATTTTATGAAGTGTTTGATTATTATTGTATATATACAATACATGTGAGGTTTATGACTTTTTGAAATTGAATTGGATAAAACTTTGAATAAATTTGCGTGAAAAGAACGATGGATGTCACACACACACACACACTTATACACTGTACGCATATAAGTAAGCTAATTTTCATATCAACTTGAAGTGGAGAATTAACAATTATTATTAACTCTTTATTTTAAAGCATTCATGCAAACAATTAACTCTGTTTATAAAGGAGCTAATGGGAGGCATTTATGACACTATCTGTTATCAATCATAATTGTAAATATTTAAAGAGATAATCATTTTATTACATCAGTTCCGGCTTCTTCCACCTGGAAGTGATTATTGACGTCATTGGTATTTTAAAAATTTTACTAAAAATGAAAATAATAGACGGTGGGAAATCAAGCATGAAAATAAAAAATGGATTTAAGTTGATTACGTCACAAAAGACAAAACAATTAAATCTCAATAATTTCTGTTTTGTATATTTAATCTGCGGATAAATTTCTTTTCTTATGTAGAATGGAACAAAGCTGTGTCATTTATTGGCGAGGCCAAACATCCCATGGCCCCGTGGAATCGAACCCAGGATCTCCAGCCTTTCCGAGGCATAGGCTTTGAAATGGACAGCTCGCTGGAGATCCTGGGTTCGATTCCCGGGAGCCATGGGATGTTTGGCCTCGCCAATAAATGACACTCACAGCTTTGTTAGAAATATATCTCTATTTGTAAAGTCCCCACAAGTAAATATTAATCGATTTAAATTAATTAATAAGTAAAACACTAGGTGATATGCTTCAATTTATTCATTATTATAATACTTGACACGTATTTCAACAACTTGCAGAAGTTTGAAAAAATGAATAACTCTAATAGGTAAGTAACAAGTAACTAATGAATAAATTAATAAAACCTTGTTTTACTTATATGAGTTAATCTTTATCTACATATAAAGTTTCAACTAGAGCCAACGGTTACAAGTCTTAAACTCTTCATACGGTGTTGAAATCACGATTTCGAAATTTTTGAAAAAACTTTTTAAGTAAAGTACTACTTCCAAGTGACGTATTTACTCCAAAAGTTGATAGAAATCTACAATTTTAGTGTAAGGAGCATATACCAAATTTCATCCATCTAGCTGCTTTGGTTTTTAAGCGATCGTGTTCACACACACAGACATAATGCCCAAAATGGTATTTTTGGACCCAGGGAGGTCTAAAACGTGGAGAAACATCAAAATCTCGAAGTCGAATTTTTTTACGATTACAATACTTTCTCTTTATATTCTATAGACACGAGAAAGTAAAAAGAAAAATATTTATGTACACTTAGTACATTCACCTCAAAAATCGTGTAAAATGATGAACCAATGGTGTAAAAGAAAACAGATTTTATTAAAAGTCAATCATATTTTACAGGATTACAAAAGATTTTAAAATCATAAAATAATATTTTTTATTAAAATATTATATTTAAAATTCTTACAAAATAAATAAAAGTTGTATTTAGTTTGTTTGTTATTATAATCTTTTATTTGTATTGTATTTGTTTAATTATTATTATTTTTTGAGTTGTTATTGTTTTCAAATACTCTATATGAGATGTTTTTAGTTATAATGACCAAGGCGTATGATAGATGGATGATCTTTTTTTTTAGTTTCAACAACAAACAACCCTTTCAACGTTTCAGTTTTTATCAGAACTTTCATTTTTTAGAACTTTCATGTCAATACGATAATAGTTATTTATATTTAATTAATAGGTACTTCAGTACTATTTGCAATTAAAACAACAAATAACGTGCTGATTGCGTTAACTAAAAATTTTCTTTTCTTGTCTAATGCACATAAATCAAATATATTTTTTTCGTTTTTTATGTTGGTCACATCAGGCGGTTTTTGATCTGAATTTTTTAGAGAAAGCAAATAAATTATTATACTCTCTCCCTCTCTCTATTTGGATGGTGCTTGAATCAAAGCCGATTTAGGGTAAGGGGGGGGGGTGCTATAAATGTCGTCTATCTGTCTGTCTCTCTGTCCAGTGCATCCATCCCTAGGATGTGATTAACGCTCCGCGTCATCTAACTGACAATCATATCGGATTCATAAAACATCCGTATTTTTTTTAAGGGGGGGGGGGAATTTATTAGTATTTCGAAAAAAAAAAAAAAAATTCCACCAATCACAAAGAATATTTTTCATCTTCTCTTCATTTTACAAAAAGAATGAGAAGCAACACGGGAATTAAAAAAAAAAAAAAAACCTTTATTGTTATATAAAAACTTTTCTAAGTGTGTTTAAAAATAAAATAAAAAAAAAAAAAAAAGGGAAAAGTTTCGAAATAGACTTGCCCTTTTTTTTTCTCTCTCTCAAGGGATGAAATGATTGTTAGAACCTGGACGAAAAAAAAAAAATGAAACAAGATTTTATTTAACTTTTAAAGTTTTTTTTTTTATTTTATTTTAATTATAATAAAAGTGAGTGTAATTATCTAAAAAAAAGTTGACAAATCCATAAAAAACAATTGGGAATGACTTCTCTAAAACTTTCTCGTATATTCTTTTGCTGTGTGTGTGTGTGTGAACACGATTGCTTAAAAACCAAAGCAGCTAGATCGATGAAATTTGGTATATGCTCCTTACACTAAAATTGTAGATTTCTATCAACTTTTGGAGTAAATACGTCACTTGGAAGTAGTACTTTACTTAAAAAGTTTTTTCAAAATTTTTGAAATGTTCAATTTTTTTGTTATATTATGATAAATTACTCTATTTTAAAAAATTTTTATTCTTTGACAATTTTTCGAAAACTGAGTAGTTTTTTAAATAATCAAGGAAGAAAAAGACATTTTTTAATGACACCTGTATGATTTTGATTTTTTTTTTTTTTTTTCAAAATTAACGTAAAATATGCCCTTGGGCCTTGGTGTAGGGGTTAGCGTGCTTGTCTTCTATACCAAGGGTCGCGGGTTCGTATCCCGTCTCATGCGACAAAAATTTATTTCCCAATTTAATTGGCTATCAATAAATTAAAATAAATAGAGACGGGGTCTAAAATGGCCTCCGTTGCCGAAAAAGACCTTAAATAAATTTAAAAAAAAAAAAACGTAAAATGTCTTTTTCATCATTGGCTGTTCAGTTTTAGAAAAAATGTCAAAGAATAAAAACTTTTTAAGAGTAATTTATCATAATAGGCTATGACAAAAAAATTTCAAAATTTTTGAAAAAAATTATTAGATAAAGTACTACTTCCAAGTGACGTATTTACTCCAAAAGTTGATAAAAATTTACAATTTTAGTGTAAGGAGCATATACCGAATTTCATCCATCTGGCTGCTTGCGTTTTTAAGCAATCGTGTTCACACACACAGCCACACACACTTATTTTAATTAGTTTTTCACAATCGAAATCTACGAGCAAAACTGAATTTTTTCCTTCATTCTATGAAAAACAAAAAAAAAAAAAAAAAATAAATAAATAAAACTACACAAAAAGTTAGTAAAAATTAATCAAAAAAGATTATTTAGAAAAAAAAAAAAAATTATTGTTTTCTATAAAATTTAACAAAATTAATTTACATAAAATATAATATGTTTAAAAATATAATACAATAAAAATACAAACACAAATATAGTGCCTCTGAATACAAAATTTGATTTAATTATTCTCAATTTCTAATTGACTTTTTTTCTTGGATAATAAAAAATAAAATCACATGATAATACCATAATTAATTAATAAAATATAAATTGGAAAATCATTAAAATTTTCCAGGCATAATTCCATTTAATAATAATCATCATCATTTTAATAATTACTTTATTATAATATTAAATATACACGAGTACATTCAAAACTCAATAATTTAAATATAAAAAGAATAATTATATATTAAAATCTCTCTAATATATATATGTATATCATAAAATTTGTTTTTTTTTTTTCTGTTTTAAATATAAATTGTATATTACGTTATTCGTGGCGCCAATTTAATTCTATTATTATTAATGACGGTGTGATGACCGTTAGATGAAATGACGGCACGTCATTGTATGCAAAAGACGGCGGCGCTAGGTGGGCTAGGTCTAGGTCTAAGTTTAAGATTGAGAGACACACACAGAGTGGCCTTGGCCCTGAGTAGAGAAAGAGCGTGGGCGGTACGACAAAATGCCAACGGCCGCCCGGCCCGGCTTAGGTGCGCCCCATTTGAATTTACAATGAATACAACAATATGCAAACTTTTTATAAATAAAATACATTAATTACAATAAATACGTGGATGAAATTATTTATAAAGGGATTAGTTCCGGCTTAAACAAAAAAAAAAGTCTCAAAATAGATGGAAACCGGTATCATATCATTCAATACAAATAAATAAATAAATAATTGATAATAAAGATTTATCTTGGAGATTTAATCTTAAGATATAGTCCCGGATTTTTTATTTTTTATTTTTCTCTTACTCTCTCCTCTCCCTTTTCAGTGACCTTTTCACAAAAACAGGCCTTGGACGGGGAAAAATTTGTTATTTTTTTTTTTTTTTTATAGATCGACTTTTTTTGTTTAGTGTTTCATATGTTAACGACAGTATAACAAATAAAAAAATCTACTATTTTCTTTTTTTTTGATTAATTAAAGTAACAGAAAAGAAATCTTAAAATAATAAATAAAAATAAATAGGTAAAATTAATTCAAAACACGGGGGGGTATTTTCGCTCTTTATATATTTTGAACTTTATGTATTATTTACGTGTAATGTTTTTTTTTTCATTTTTTTGCCTTTTAGCCGTAGGCTACAATTAATGTTAATATGATAACAAAAAAAAATATTGCATAATAAATATATTTGTGTTCAATTAATCATTACTATATAAAGCACTAGCCACCCACTTCCGTTGTAGGTGCATTTTCACCGCTCGCTGATTGGCCAGAGTCAGAGGAAGCGGAGTCAGAGAGGAAAATGTAAAACTTCGGCGAGCAATTGCGAAATTTCCAAATTATATTTTTGACAGAAAGCATTCGAATTTTCTTTAAATATATGGAACAACATGTTAAAAATTAAATGCAAATAATTAAAAAAACTTTTTATGTATTTATTAATATTAAAAAATATTCCTAGAATACAAAAAAAAAAAAAAAAATAATTAAATTACACAAAAAACTAGTTTCAAACGGCGATACGAACTTGAGATCTCGTTTTCAAAGAATGAACGCTAACGAAGCTTTTCGAAATGTGAATGTTAGCAAAGGCTTTATAAGTCTTAAGAACTTTGTATAAGAACGGTTCAGAAGCGCATTCTCTCGCTTTAACAGAATTTGTTTTTCATTAAGTACTACACATAATAACAATTCGGTAAGAGGAAGGCAATGCACTCCCCTTGTTAGTAGAAATGTTTTTTTTAATTAATTCCACAGAATGGCAACTATTTAAATTTAATACATGATATTATTGTATTATATTATTAAAGTCAATTTTCTACATATTTAATAATAAAAAAATATAATAATATAATTTTATAATTTATTATATTTAAAATAAATTGCAATTTAATTAAGTTTAAAAACAAATATATATAATAACTACTTTAGAAAGTTTTGCTATGCGTTAGAATAATTTCAAAAACAAAATAAAAGTTTGAATTATTAAGTCATAAATATATTTTTACTATTCTCAAATTTCGCTTTGCTCTTTTATTTCTCTCTAAAGGTTATTAATTATTCAAAAGAAAAAGAAGAATAAAAATAAAAAGAATGTTTAATAGATTATTAATCTCTATATATAGCATGATTCATGGGTCTTTCTTTGATTTAAACATGACGTCATGTTTATATTTAAACAAAAAAAAAAACTAATTTCGGAACTCTCCCTATATGTGACAGATATTCATTCATTCACTCCTCTTTATCATATTTATTATATGTCGAATAAATTAATAAAAAAAATTTGTTATTAATTTACATTCACTATTAATGTATTATTATTATATATGTAAATACAATATAATTATATTTTATTTCAAGTTTCTTATTTTATTTTTTGTAGAATAAATAGAATATCTATTCTATCAATATATCACTAATATTGTACAAAATTCTTGGTAGTCATTAATTAAAATATTTAACTCCCCGCTTGTTACTCGAGCTAAAGTTTTTTTTTTTCTCTCACTCCAAATTAACCGTTAAACGAGCCGGAAAAGTTTTTCAATCTACAATAGTTAGAATTAAAATTGCCAATTTCAAGAAAATTTATTAAAATATATTATATCAAATTTTTTTTCTATAAATTAATTTATTTATTGGTGATATTAGAGATTTTATTGAAATATAATAACTAAATGCCGATATCTCGTTATTGAATTCCATTGGGAAATTTCTAAATCTAAAGGGTAAGAAATTGTTGGACATTCGGAAATTGATATCTCTGGAAAAAACAAAAAAAATAATCAATTAAAATACCAGGGCAAAGAATTTTACATAAGATTCCGCAGAAGATTGTCATACAATTATTGTAATATAGGCTACAATAAAAATCAAATATACATAACAAGTCCAATACATAAATAATTAAATGAACATTCGAAAAATTCATAACATTTTTGAAACAAAGTTCTTTAACTTGCGAGGGTGAATTAGCAGAAATCGTCACGTAACAAAAAAATGCGACGGCGAAGGAAGGCGAGCTTAGTCGAAGCCCTGGCGAGGCCACGCCCAACTCTTTCTCTCTGTACCGAAGGCGGGCTTTGCAACTAGTATTATTAAAAAAAAAAGAAATAATTCTTTTCTTTTTACTTTCTCTTACCAATAGCCGATATGTTATGACCCACACGTTTGCTTTTTTTGTAGGAAAATTTTCAATAGGACTTTAAAATTCCTAATTATCTTTATTTCTTCGGAGATACGATTAAAACTGCTCTGTAAAGAGGACTTCTTTTAAAAGCCTCTTTTATAACTCCCGGGACACTTAAATCGAATTTGGCACGTACATTCCCAATTGTCGCCAGTTCAGGATGCCTTCTAATATAAAGGATAGTCGCCATCATATAGACCCAAGGCAGGGACTATTTACGAAGGCAGGTCAATACTGAAATGGCAACACTGCACCTGTCAGCTGACTCCTGTCGAAATTTGAACCAGCTGGGTCTTTTAGTTTTTGTTTGACATCCATTAATAGCTGACTACCTCGTGATTTGAGAAGAAAATGGAAGAATTTCGTGTGTTCCATGGCAAAAATCCATGAATTGGGATACGAATTGCTCCCTCATCCGCCCTATTCTCCGGATTTAGACCCGAGTGACTATTTCTTGTTTCCAAACCTGAAAAAATGACTCCAACGATGAAATCATCTCAATTTTGATGCCCTCGACAAATCTTATTTTTTGGAAGGGATAAAAAAATTGGAGAAACGTTGGACAAAGTGTATAAAGCTCAAAGGAGACTACGTTGAAAAATAAAATAATTTTGTATCCAAAAACCTGTGTTTCATTCAAAAAGTCACGGACTTATTGACCTGACCTCGTACCAAGGGATACGAAGAATTCCCTACAGTGCACCCTGACGGCATGCGAAGAAGCACCTCAAAATACTACAACCCCATTTGTCATGTTAGCATAATAGTATCGTAAGACATCCATCCATAGATTTTTAAACTTTGCCATTTCATAAGATAAGGGATTGATTGAGGCTTCTACATAAAGCACCCTATTTCAAGTTGGCGTCAAAATCTTAGGTGTTATATTTCCAAGATATAATCTCCCTCCCCTTGTTTAAATTAAATATAAAATTGCTGTCTTATCTTTATTCAAGTCCTTTCCTTTCCTCTTTGTAAAGTACGCTCATATGACCTACTCTCCAAGACCAGTGTGGTATCATCCACATATTCGTTAGTCTTCCGCCATCAAGAGAGATGTCATTAACATATAGTAGAGTCCTGCCTTCGGGTATCCCAAACTTAGTACCTTTATTTGAATATTATTTTATGTATTATTCCGGAAAGGAAAGAGAATGGGGAACGATCTTTGCTATTACCGCCTCATCAAATACATTTTAAAGATAGTAAAATAGTTCTTAATAACAACGTTTAATTTTGCTTATTTTCTATTTATTTTACAACTTATCCGCCTTTGGTGTTTTACATAACTTAAATACAATATTTTTTTTGTAATTTATTATATACATATAATAATAATTTTTATATTATTTTAATTTTTTGTAATTTATTATATTATTTTTATTATTATTATTATATTATTACAATTATTTATTATGTAAATTGGGATGAAAAGTAATATTTTTATTTAATGGTTCAAATATTCACCGAGAGAGATATTATTAAATAACTTTGGCAGGACAAAGTCCTTTTGAAATTCGACTGCCCTTTATATTAGATATATATAAGCTATAGCTAATTACAAATAGTTTGTTACAGTAACAAAAAAAAATCTTTAAATTGGATTTCAGAATTATTAATTGAATTGAAAAGTTGTTGAACAACTGAGCGGATGACGTCATAGATATTATTTAATACAAAAAAAAAAAATTGATTATTACAATATTTTTTTTTACAATTTTGTTTGAATAAAAATGTGTGAATGAATGCATGCCACCTGTCTTTGAATAATGACGTACACAAGATGGCATTATCCAAGTGATTAGCCAGCCAGCCAGCCAGCCAATCTGGGGCAGTTGGTCCTTTATGGCGCCCATTTGCATCCCAACTGTTCTCTGGCTCCAGGCGCCTCATCTTCTCTCTCGGCAGCATCCTTCAAACATCAACGTCCTTGTCAAATGGCACACATTTAGAGAGATGTAATGAATAAAGAAATCAATTTGTAGAAAATTATTGTAGCCAATATTATTATAAAATAAAACTCACCAAATAAATAATATTATATTTTTCTATATGGAAATTTTTTAATTTTTTATAAAAATAATTATTATAGAAACTACTGTGGAAAGCTGGAGGGGTGTGGAATTAGAATGTCGAATCCGCACCACTAATGGAAGATGGAGAAGAGATGTTAAATAACAATATTAAAAAAAATCTGGTGTGACCGGCGCCATCATTCTCTTACCTTCGGTAATCGAAAGTTGTGTTCTGTGCTTGTCCCACCAGATTTTTTTTGTGTCGAGATATATTTAGTTTCCGCCGATATATTTAAAATTCAATTTAATTAGAAGGGGAACAGTTTTATATTAATTATTTTAAGATAAGACATTCAGCAATAATACATTTAATAAAAGCGTAATAAGCACAATTTTTTGTTCAAAACTGAACAACAACCAAATGCAAAACAAAATCCATCTGATCTTTGTTTTGTTTTTTTTCTAATTTAATTAATATTTATTTATTCATTGCATACAAGTCTTCGATTTATATGTGTGGGTGGGAGTGGAGATTTTGTTTTCTTTTCACTTGTTATGATTCTAAACTTTGTTTGCCAATAAATATTCCGTCAATAAATTATAACCAAAAAAGTCTCATTTCTAGAATATTTTATAAGTATAATATTTATTACTTGTTAGTTCATGAATTATACAAAAACCATTCGTTCACTTAAGTCATCAATCTATTATTGTTATTATTCTATATTCACTGAATTAAAACGAAATAAGTGAAATAGAAATATCCTTTGATTTTTTTCTCAAATTTAATTATTAAATATTGTATTAAAATAAATTTAAAAAAAAATTTTGTATTTTATTTTATTTTTACAAAATTAAATAAGTTATAATAATCTATATGGGCAACTCGCCTTGAGACATTTTGATTTTGTGAAACTTTGTCATCTTTTGTATATTGAAAACGTGTTTGAGAATTTTTTCAGATTTTCGACCAGAAAAAAAAGTTATAGCATTTTCAAAAAACATCGATTTTTTAAATAACGTAAAACTGTCAAAAATTAACTTATCGGGACGATTTTTTTTTGAAATTTTTGTCTTTAAATGTAGTTTTCAGAAAAAAATATGACAAAATTTTACAGATTCATCTTGAACGTTTTTTTGACATTTTCGTAAAAAAACAATAATTTCGGGATGAATGACCTTTTTTTTAATTTTTTTTTATAAAAAACTTTGATTTTTCTACAAATGTCAGAAAATTTCAGAGTGGGATTATTTCGGTTCTATTTTTTTTATTTTGAAAAAAAAAATTTTTCTCCGCTTATTTATCATGATGGTGCTTAAATTCTTAGGATTGACTGAGATTCTAGAAAATTGAAGAAAAATAATAATAGTTAGGGGTGATGAAAATCGAGAAAATCCATTTATCCTGAAAAAATTAGAAATTAGTTGTGTATTCAACTACTGAAGATTTGAAGGTCAGGTAAAAGTTAGAAACTGGGAACTAGGGAGGTGCGGGGGTGGCTCCCAGAAGCTCCTTGCCCAAGAAAAATTAAAGGGGGATGGGACAGATCTTCCAGTGGGCTGGAAAGCCATATTTTCAATTTTTCTTGGGGCAAGGAGTTTCTGGAGGGGCGGCCCCCCCTCGCGTCCCTGCGTAATCTCGAGTTGAAACAACTTTAATTTTTCAGGATAAATGGTCTCGATTCTCACCTAATATTATTATTATTTTTCTTCAATTTTCTAGAGTCTCAGCTCCTGGAAAATTAACCATCGATAGGGAGAAAATTTAAAAATAAAAAAAATAGAGAATCCTCGAAATTCTGAGATTTGTAGAAAAAATCAAAGTTTTTAAAAAGTTTTTAGAAAATGTCAAAAAAAATCAAGATGAATCTGTAAAATTTGCATATTTTTCGAAATTAAGAAAAAAAAATATATAAAAATGAAATGTGAAAAATGTTTGTATGTATAATACACATACATTGTATATGTTGTATAGAAATACACAATTTTCAATGAATCTATTTTATATAAATACAATGTAATGTGTATTTTGAGAACTTTATCAATTTACGCTATTTAGACACTCTTTTATTAACTAATATATTTATAAATTTTATCGCTCATGGCGGAACGGGGATAAATAAAACCTTGGAAATTAAAAGAAATCTATCCATAGGATTACCACACTTTATTGAGGCCAGATCTGGATAGACGGGGGCGTGGGGGATAAGAAATTTTTTTCTGAAAATTAGGCACTGAAATCTGCGGTTTTTACTTACTTAACTTGATTTATAAGCTAAAAAAATAAGTAATATGAGGTTAATAAATTACAAAGTTACTATAAATAAGCCTTTTTAATACACTATCACTTAAATTCCATGAAATATTTACATAAATATAAAATGTGGCGAGGCGCGGAATAAAATCGCCCGATTTGGTCACGTTTCCTGTTAATATTAGTATTAATAAAATCAGGACGTTTCTCAGATCAGGAGGCCAAAACGGACACGTGTTCCAAATCCGGACTGTCCGGACGTATCGTAGCTCTATTTAACTATGCTCTTGCTCTTGGAATATTTTATTTTATTAATTTTTTGATGCATAGACCGGTAGATTTAAAGGTAAGAGAAAGTTGTGTGCTGTGCAACCAGTCACACCAGATTTTTTCTCGTTGAATATATCCAAATCTACTTTCACATTTGTATTTTAATGTCTCCTTTTTAAGATAATATATATGTATTTTATATTAGCTACAAATATTGAATGATATAATTTGTAATTTATTATATTTTACTTAGCCTACATAATTTTGTTATTATTATTATTGTTGATATCTATAATTTTGAAAATTATATGATTTATAATTCTGAAATTTGAGTCTTACTTATTTTTTTTGCCCAGGCCTGTTGGTCGTCAAATCTTTTTATACATTCATAGCTATATATATTGCAAGTCAGGTGGGTTGGAGAAACAAAAAGCATGATGGATGATTTTTTGCGAAATTTGACACCTCAGAGGGAATTTCAAAGAGAAAGAACTGTCATTCAGACGCAATAAAAGATATTTTATTATTATTCCCTGATTATATGATAAAAGAGAACCTTTAACAAAAAAAAAACAAAAAAAAACAAAGATGGGTGGATCGGAATAATTTATTCTTTGTCAAAATATCTTCTTTATATGTAGACCAGAAAGGGTAGGAATATCGACTTTTATAGTTCAATTTTTTTTTTTTATGATTGTCCTAACGTAGGTAGTTAACAAGCTATCACAATAATGTCTAACTAGAGCGCATTTTGTGATCGAAATAATAAAAAATTTCAAAATAATTTTTTGTAGAAAATCACTTGTAATTGGTTAAAAAGGTTTATGTAATTATGAGTCTTTTCTGACTCTACTAGGTAAAGTAGTTTTAGTCTTAACTAAAAAAAAAAAAAATTTGTAATAAATACAAATATTTTACAATAATAAAAATATATAATAAAATACAAAATATATTGTAGCTATGTATTTAATTAATTGTAAATCAATTAAAGAGAAGTATTTAAACAATTGAATGTAACATTTCGACATTGGTAAATGTCTTTATCAGGTTTTTAACAAATCTTATTGCTAAAAATTTTATTAGAATCCGATAGACTTGATCTGAGGAAGATATAATTGTTTGTTGAAATGTTGTAGCATATAAATCACATACGTTATTCCATGCTTATAATCAGAAAATTTTTCTTTTTCGGGCATAATATCTAGACCATCTATCGTTATTAGATTCGACTTTCAAAGAGACAAAAATTTTAACTAAATAATAAAAATAAAAAAAACCTCAATTTATGTTAAAACGATGATGACTACCAAGATTAGTATTTATCCTATTTATATTCTTCTTTCTCTTCTTCTTAAAGACTTAACTACTCCTTCTGACAAATGCCATACTCACTCACTCACTCTCACACCTGAGGATTTATTTCTCGTGTGATTTATATACAAGAAAAAAAGAAGAACTTAAAGAGGAAAAAAAAGAAGTCAAAAGGGTAAAACTATTCATCTTTATTTGGAATTAAGTTTAACCTTTTGTTGTATGAAATGTTCCTTAAGAAAAAAAAAACAAACGGTTATTAAATATACGTTTGAAAAAAAAAAAATTATATCTTCTTTGATATTTAAAAGAGATGTATTTTAACGAGAAAAACATATGTAGAAATAAATAAATTAAATAGGCCATTAAAAACGAGATTTGAAATAAAAAAAAAAAAAAAACATTTGAAAAGAATATTATTAATTGCTATTCTAACGGGTTTATTAACAATAATAACAATATAAAATAAAATACAAACTATTAGTGAAGAAAGATTATTATTATTTTTTTTTTTTACAAAGAATAATTTATTATTGTAATAATTTCTTTTGGAAAATATAAATATTTTTATTTCAAGATACATTTTGAATACCGTGACAAATTTAAAAAGATTCAGGAGTTGATTTAATATTTTAAAAGAAATTAATACAATAATACGAAGATTTATTATTAATATACAGGGGATAGACAAAATAATATGAACACTGGACATATAGACAATATTTATTTATTGTGTTGAGCCACCATTTGCTTGTCGAAATTTTTACAAATTATTTGGAGGTACTCTAGGATCTAACCAGAGTTTTTGACCTCGAGGACTCTGCTTATTTGGGGGGAGGGGTTGCAAAAACATCAAAATTTTAGGATTTTTTCACTTTTTATTTTGTTTTATATCTCGTAAACTAAGCATATTTTGTGTACTATAGTACAATACAAAGTTGTAGAGCATTAAATTTGCTATAATTTGGTTGATAAAACGTAGACCCAATGTTAACCGAGATACGGCCGATCAAAGTTAGACCAAGTTTCTCACTTAAAAAAAGTAAAAACAAAGAAAAAATTCGTTAGGCCGTTTCTCAGTTAATATTGAGTTTACAAATTCAATTTATCAACCAAATTTTAGCAAATTTAATCTTCTAAAATGTTGTATATTACTATGGTGCACAAAATATGCTTAGTTTGCGAGATATAAGCCGAAAACTGAAAAAAGTTCAAAGTTTCTCGAAATGTAAAACAAATAGAAACTTTGATCGGCTGTATCTCAGTTAATATTGGGTCTACATATTCGTTTTAACAACCAAACTTTAGCAAATTTAATGCTCTATAACTTTGTAATGTATTATAATTAACAAAATATGTTTAGTTTGTAAGATATAAGCAAAAAACTGGAAAAAGTCTAAAGTATCTCAAAATGAAAGAGAAGGCTGTATCTCGGTTAATATTTGGTCTGGAAATTCCTTTCATCAATCAAATTTTAGCAAATTTTATGCTCTACAACTTTATAATTTATTATGGTGCACAAAATATGCTTCGTTTACGAGATATAAGCGAAAAACTGAAAAAAGTTAAAAGATTTTGAGGTTTTTTCACACCCCCCCCCCCCACTCCCCCCCTCCTTTAAATTAGCACAGGGACCTCGAGGGTTAAATATTGCCTAATGTCCGATGTCCATACTATTTTGTCCAACCCCTGTATGTAGAGTTTGTTTTATTATTATAAGAAAAGTAATAATGCCAACCACAAGTGTTTGTAAAATATAACATATTTTTTTTTAATAAAACTTAATATTTATTCAATATTTTATATTCTTTTTCTTCTTTCTTTCCTTCTTTTTCAAATTCAAGGAACAAATGTTCAATCAAATAAAAAGAAGAAAAACTCGTATATGCAAAACGGCGATATTTCGTGCGTTAAAATCGTATATCAATATGTCTGAATGTTACATATGGAGACAGTGTGTGATGCTATCGGCAGCAGGGTGCACAAAAGAGTGAGTGAGAAAGAGAGATCTCTCTCTGGTTGGTTGCTGCTGACATGGACCTCTTTTTCTTCCTTTATCAAGTCAAGTTGCTTGATAAATCGTCTCTTCTAGAAGTTATCTACCACCCACCACCTGTGATGAATGAATGAACCCCCCCTGCCTCCCCCCCCTACCCCCTCTTTTCTCTACCCTTGTAATTTTAATCGTAACAAATTGAAAAATTATATCGTTTATTTTAAATGGAAGATTTGTCAGGTAAATGATAGATCAGGTCTCACAAAATGGAAGATAATTTTTTGGTGTTTTTATTTACGCTTTCAATACCATTAATTTATTTTATAATTGTGTTTGTAATTTATTTTTTATTATATTTTATTATTGTATGTAAAATATATTAAATAATATTGTGTTTGTAGTTTGTTTTTTAATATATTTTATTATTGTGTGTAAAATAAATTAAATAATATTGTGTTTGTAGTTTGTTTTTTATTATATTTTATTATTGTATGTAAAATAAATATTATTAACTTAATTTTATTTATTTCATCATTTTTCTAAGGTGATTGAATAATAATAGCAAAATTTTCAAACTATTATCATTCTAAATAGATCCTAGAGCAACATTAATGCAAATAAATGGATAATAATAATATTTTCTTTACTCAATTTTTATTTTTTATTTTAGAGGTTTCTAATTGTGATTATAATCACACATCAAGTTAACAAAGTCAAAATATATATAATAACAATGAGACTACCGAAGTTTCAAACTAGAAATCTTTTGTAATTTGTTTCATTATGTTACCTAAAGAAGGTTAAACTTTATGTTCTGTTTTAATTTTATTTTTAAATCAAACTTTCCTCTTTTTAGAGGAAGATGGAATAATTTTAACTTCTGTTTTTAGATTTATATATGTATATTTTATAAATAATAAAGTTATATATATACATAAATTATTTCAAAGTGGGAATTGCATGAACATACACGTTCATAAAACTAATATAGTAGAGAGAGAGAGGGGCTCTATTACTAATAGTTTTGTATGAATTATGTGCCCCTGGGAGCCCTCGGGGTCCTTGCCACACCCTGTATATTTGTTCTAATGAATTATGTATACTAGAAAGAGACTCACGTGATGTAAGCAAACACACATCACCTTTAAATAATTAAAAGATTAAGTAATCCCCTCGAGGTAAGGCGGGAGGGGGGATTTATCAAAAAAAAAAAAAAGAAAAATTTTCAAAAACCTCTCATCACGTTTTTGAATTTTAAATTTTAAGACCACACACACATTTGATTAAGAAAATGACGGGATTCAGCTCATTATATAGCCAAAATATATGCAACTGTCAAACACGAGCCACTCTGTGAGTCAATGACTAACTACCGCCATTATTTTCAAACTACAATCTCATTGTTGGAATTCGCCCATGAGTGCAGAAAGCTCGAAAGATTTTTTTACGACCTTTGTCCTGAGATTGGGTGAAGTAGGCTATAGTCCCTGAAACGTGGACATTGGTATAAATAATTGTTGGGCCGAATTACCGTAAGTTCTTTTTTACTTCACCTAACAGAGATATACTTGTCGATCAATAATTTGGAAAAGAGAACAAAAATATCAAGATGTGCAAAACAACTGACTGACACAAGTATTATTAATAGGTAACAGTAGATTATCCAAGATTTGCCTAACCAGATTATATTTAAAAAGTATGATATGATATGAAATAAATTTTTAGAAAATCTTTCTACAATAATTGTAGGATATAAAATGAGTGGATTTTGAAGCAGTGGACTGTAAAAAAAAATATAAGGGCAGATGAGGATTCGGGGCCGTTAAAATAGACACTTACTAATTGAGTGCTTGAAATGGAGTCTCTCTTTCGTCTCCGGTGCCTTCCTTCTTCGTTTGCAGGGGTCAGAGTTCACAGATAAAATTATAAAAAAACTGACCTCTAGAAATGAAGGCAAAGGTGGGAAAAAATTGAATTAGGCTCAGACAATAATAGTGTACTATTTTTAATTTCACAAGATATTTAGAGAATATTAGTGTAATTTATTGCCTAAAAATAATAGGTATAAAAGAGAGCTCTCTATGTAGAGGCTGCGAATTAGAAGATGAAACCTCAACACACATTCTTTGCATTTGTCAGGCGGTGACATCAACTAGATTATCCACATTGGGAAGTACAATTTTGGAACTCAAGGATATTCATGCGATCTCTTTTAGATTTCTTTGCTAGACTGAGCTGGTTGAAGAGGGGGGGCGTTTAAGGATCGAGTAGCGATCCGGCGAAATGGCATAAGAGGTCCACATTGGTGGCCTGGTCCCTCGAAAGCGAGGTAATAGCGCCAGCATCTAATCCAATCCATCTAGAGTCATTTATTACGGATTAAAATATACGAAATCCGCTGGTTTACACAATCGGTATGAAAGAAATCTATTTTAAGTTGATGCAGAGTCACACGGTTTTAAAAGTTGGGGGG
The DNA here is from genome assembly GCA_023213315.1 of Euborellia annulipes. Taxonomy (NCBI): domain Eukaryota; kingdom Metazoa; phylum Arthropoda; class Insecta; order Dermaptera; family Anisolabididae; genus Euborellia; species Euborellia annulipes. The sequence continues at coordinate 99,423 of JAKCPI010001396.1, forward strand.
GGGGGAAAAAAAAAAAAAAAAAAAACACCAAAGAGTCAACAAATGGTGAGGCAGAGTATCTGAGGATGCGAAAATCCATGACGAAACAGAGATATCAAATCATAAGGAATCGTACCTTAGCTCATAGAGAGGAGTATTTGTAAAACTTGGAATAGGAATACCATCTCTGAAACCTTCAGGTTAGAGGAAATCTTCTTTGAATGTCCACAAGAGTAAAGAATCTGTAATAGAGAAGGGTTACTGGTTGATATTCAAGGAGTAAACATCCAGAGGGAACTCAATTAGGACCTACTTGTTTGTAGAGTGGATATAATTAGGATACTAGACCGTATTCTGGTCAAGGTCATAATACACTAAAATGTACTTTCTACAATAATATTGTACTATTTTTAATTCAATATAATCTCAATATTGAATGAATGTATTGTTTTTGTTTTCAGGTGTCGAATGTGCAGTGGGCTCATGTCGTGCGCCTGTTACGCCCTCAGGCGGTCGTCTACTTGTCCGTCGTCGTGGTCCATCAGGTTTAATCGCTTTATTTCGATGTGACGCCGGACGCCGTCTACAAGGGAGTGCTCTGGCACTTTGCGTAGCTGGAGTCTGGAGTCACCCGCCGCCAGTCTGCATTCCCCAAGGTGACAACAACAAACAAACGTCATTTTTGTGCAACCAAAAAAAAAAAAACAAGTCTCTCTCAGTTGGAGAACTGCCATAACGAGTTAATTTGTCCATTCAAAAGAGAACACTCTCTCTTAACTAACAAGTTTTTATTATTATTTTAATGCTCACTTAAATACCACATTTCTCTCTCTCTTTCTTTCATTTTTTTTTATAATAATTTAGAAAGACAAAAAAATTCATTCATTCATTCTGCCAAAAATAAATAAATAAATAAATCGTCACTGTTTAGGAATGTTAGTTCCTTTTTAAACTAATAACAATTGGCTCTAGTTGAAACATGATTTAATTAGGTATATTAAAACAAAAAACCAAAGGTGATATGTTTCAATATATTTATCAGGAATATTGTTGTATTTGTAGAATAATCTGAAGATGACACACGAAATGTCGAAATAAGCAAAATTTTTTTCATTCTCGTGGAAATCAATTGACCTTTTTTTGGGAAGCCAAAATTTTCCCCTTACCGTGGAAATGTAATTTTTCCGCCCTTTTCCCGCCTTGCGGAAATTTTTTCTCCTTCACGTGGAAATCATTAGACTTTTTTTTGCATGTGAGTCTCATCCGATCTTTTCAAACTCAGGTTTCGGCTGGTTTTTGGCCGAAACCGAATATTCGGTCTGTTCCTATTTCATTCATACTTGATATTATAATACTACTGTAAAGGTAGAAAAAAGATAAGGATTCTCTAAAAATTAATATAAAAAAGAAGTTCTCAGAGACAGAAAAGTTGATCCTGGAAGTTGAGAGTGAATGGATCTTGATCTCCATGCAGAATAATAAAAATAATAATATACATATTTGGATATACAGTATTGTACATTAAGATATACATGTTAGCATCATTAATATACAAATTTAGTTCTATTACAATAATAAAAATACAAAAGTAGTTCGTTTAGGTGATTGAGATAATTAGCTGCCATTTATGGCATTACTTCGGGAAGCCTTAGGTAGACCAGCTGTAGAGCCCAACTGCGGAGAGTCACAACATCACTTTTTCAAAATACCTCAAGAAAATTATGATTAATTTTTATTGTATAGATTCTTATTTCCTTCCCCAATATGTAAGCTTAATTCATCAGCTTCTATAAATCTAATTTAATTAATAATAATTTTTTAATCAATGAAAAAAAAAACGCTAAACATTTCTAACACCTTGTAAATAACATTTAATTTATTTATCAAATCTTTTTGTTCCAATTCACATTTGAAAAGGTATTAAATCGTTAAAAAAAAGCCATTACTGTTCTACATTCAATTATTTTATCGTGAGCAACATCTTTAGTTCACAACAGGCCTGGACCGGTTTTATAAAATAAAGGAGAGAGTTAAAAAAAAAAAAAAACGTTTTCATCACTGGTGTGTTATTATTATTGCAAAAAAAACAAAAACAAATCCGGTGTAAGTGACACAACTTTTTTTTTTAACAGCTTGTATTGATTCTTTTCGCTATCTGTTTATGATGTTTGCATTTTTCTATTCATGCACTCTAATTAATGGTATCCACATTGAATTTCATTTAATTATACCTATAATATGACAGCTTTACAAAATTGTTGCCATAAGACTTCAAAAATAAAATAATTACGTTATCAACTTAAACAGGCTTCTCGAATTTCGTTGGTAAATTTAAAAAAATAATTTCTGATCTTGGGCATTTGTATCAGAAACTAACACTTTGTGATTATTTCGGATGGGGTTTCCGTTTCCTTCCTCAGAGGAATATCATCGCTGATAGCGTTGATTTTGCAAATTTAAACGACAATTCTTATTATTACATATACTGTTATAATATTTGTAATAGCATATAATTGTAAATTTAGTTCTACAATAAAAAAAAATACAAAAAAAAAAAACCTTTCCGATTATCTCATGATTTGATGTTAAATAAGACAAAAAAGGAAACACCTGTGGTCTTGAACGTAGGGTGTGAAAAAGATTGATATAAAACAGCCTTTCCCATCTTTATTTTTACGCCGGATCTCTTTTAAACAAGGGCGGATACAGGGGGGGGGTAAAGGGGTAATTACTCCCCCCCCTCCGAGATTTGAAAAAAGTTACTTTTTTTTCGAAAAAAAAAAAATTGATTTTGAATGTAAAATTTTAAAAATTAATACTTAAAAATTTCATTTGTATTTATATTCTGGCCAACAAGTACAGAATGCGCCTTTAAATTACGAAATTAAGAAAAAATAGTGTGCTGTGCGACGAGTCACACCAGATTACCCCTCCCGAGAAACACCTCTGGATCCGCCCTTGCTTTTAAACAAGTTACATTACATAACATAAACGGTGAAAATTTCACTTGTAAAGAAGAACATACATGTAATTTCTATTTATAATTTATTATTGTAGAACTATATTTGTATTTATTACATTTTGTCCTCAACAAACTACAAACATTATGTACAGAAAATAAAATAATATGTCCTTAAACGAGAATATTTTTTATTTTACTTCTAAATAGTAATTTTTTTCCACCCAAATATTAAATAAATAAATAATTTGATAACAATTTATTAAAATTATTATTACTTTTTTTCTTGTTTTTTCATAAAGAAGGAATTATTTATCTTTCCATTTAATCTTTTGGTTTTCGTCTTATCTGTCATAATATTAAAATAGAAATATTTATTATAATTAAAACAAGAAGTAATTTTATTTTAAATTCTTTATAGCTATAAATTTATTTTATTCCATAAATTTTTCTTATGATATGTGAAAAAAAAAAAAAATTTGCCAGCCATTTAATATAAATTTAAAAAAAAGAATATAAACAAAATGAATTTTATAAAAATAAATTTATTAGAATAGAATTTTTAAATGTAATTAATTGTATTTAGAAGAATTTAAATAATAATAATGAATTTATTGTGAAATTCAATACCTAAACAATATTTGTAATTTTGTATTTTTATTTTTAAGTTAAAAACGAAATTTTAATTATAATCCTTTCAAAATATTTTATATATATATATATATATGTAGATAAAATTTATTAAAATTTTTCTTTTTTTTTTAATATCCTCTACAATGTGCAAACACAAACAGAAGAGAAAGTAAAAATAAATAAGCAGACATAGTATTGAAATTAGTTTTTCCAATTAAAAAAAAAAAAAAAGGAATTGTTGAATTCCTCGTTTTTATTGTTATTTAAACTACAAAGTTATCTTTTCAATGAATTTCTATTAAAACACGTATTGTTTGTGGCGGCATCAATACACAAGGAATTAATTTAATATGAGCCTTTGATGGCCAGCCACCTTGACCATCAATAGAGTGGGAATAAAAAAAAATAAAAAACGATTGAAATTTGGCATTTGAAATCTACAAATTAATCCTTTAATGTCTGTCGACTGTCAGGTTGCTTGAATCAATAAAGAATTTGTATTAATATGGGTATATAAAATATAGAGAAATAACAGAGCTAAATTGGGATAATAACATAATTTATTACTAATGAATGGAACATACGCGTCTATTACATTAACGTCATAGAAAGAAAAAAGTACAATAATATATATTGTTATTTCATTTTTGATTAAAATTTATTGTTTTTTTAATTATTATTATTATTTATTATTATTATAAAGCCCATTTTCACAATATCATGTTAGAATACATACCTCATTAAAATCTAATCATTACATGTTTAGGGAATTCTCTTTATTTGATATATTGTATGATTACTTGTAATGATGGAATTCCAATGAGGTATTCTATCATGATGATGATGATGAAAATGATTTTTATGATGTAATTGAGGTTTATATCTACATATGTTAATTTTTAATCTAGTAAGAATATCTAAAAAAAAAAAAAACTTCTGGTGTGAGTGGTCGCTGTGCTGAGTTTTCCATAGCACTTTAGTTCCAAACTTGACCACTTGCATTTCATAAGTGTGCTTCAAAAGATTTCAAGGGCAAAATGAGAGTATACATTTCAAAGAACATCTAAAAAATTTTGAATTTAAATCAAAATCTTTGGAGTAAACTTTAAGAAAATTGGAAAAAACTGAAAAAGTACATAAGTAAAGTACTTGTACTTTTTGGCCGATTTTTGGTTCAAAGCTTATTTTGAGTGTCCAGGAGGGTAGCCAACTTAAATTTCAAACTCAATTACTTCATGCTTAAAATCGTTACACACACTCCCATACAGAGAGACCAATATACAAAAAAAAAAAAGTAAAAAAGATCACGGGACCTCAAAACATGTATTTCCATCAAAATCTCTACAACGAATTTTTTACATGACCGCAATACTTTCTCTCTATATATTTCATATAGAGGTAATATATACGTTTCAAATTAATTTTATAATTATTTTTCAGTTTTTAGTATGCACAAAGTGAATTGAATTACTAAATATCTAGGAATATTTTAAAAAACCATGAAAAATGTTATATATAATTTCATAGTGTCCGTCTGTCTGTCAAGTTGACCAACTTCCCGAAATTTCAAAATGATATTTTTTCACTCTTAAAGAGTCCAGGAAAAACACTCGCTATATTCTACAAAAGTGTGATTATTTTAAAAGTGATAGAAAGAGACAAGTTTACTTTGGTTTTTATCGTTTATTGAGACATTTTGGTTTCTTATTTTTGTTTTTGTCTTCATTGATTATCTCAAAAATTATTGTTTTCTAAAAATATTAATTTATTATCATTTAGAATATATGTAAAAACAAAAACAATACAATAATTGAATTGTTAAATTTTTATTTTATTTTAAATATGACAAATAAATTACAAATTTTAAATTTTTTGAATATAGTAAAGTACTATTTTCGATTTACCATAAATGATTTTAGTGTAAGGAAAGCTACACCAACTCCGGATAGAAAAAAAAGTAAAAAAACATTTCAAATAAAAGTTTAGATTTATTTTAATTAAAATTTTATCTCTAAAAATTTTGCATAAAAGGAAAAGGAAAAAGAAGAAAAAGGTGAGGGAAATGGCCCATAAAGAGATAAATTGTCAGAAAGGGACCGGTTTCGGTTCGGCCGGTCATTAGCGCCCGAGGGCTCTTGATTATCCTCTGGAGGCTGTCGGTCCACATAATTCATCTTCCCTCTCTCTCCTCTCTCCTCCTTCAAAAAAAAAAAATGATGGTAACCATTTAAGTCACCGACAACTATAAATAGATGATATTTAATAAATTTATGGAATATTATTAAGATGAAAAAAAAAAAGATTTTTTTATGGTTATTGATCTATTACATGCAAAATATCTTGATTAAATAAATTTCACTTGTCAAATTTTGTATACATATTAGGGCACAAAAAGGAATTTGTTTTTAGAGCCTATATGTAAAAACAATACAATAATACATTTGTATTTAATTTTGTTTCACTCATGGCCAAATATGATGTCAAAAGCTAAAATAAAAATATATTTGTAGATATATATATATAGAACGAGAGAGTAGAGGCCATTAAAATGAGAAGAAGATGAATGTAATCCAAGTATGATTTGTGAATGGTGTACTTAGGGGGGGGGGGATTTCGTGACGTCACTCGCAATGGGAGATTAATTAACGCCATATGGGAGAAGAATCTCGTACCACATCATTTATTATCCCTCTCTCTCTCTCTCTCACTTGTATGCCATTCGAATTCCCTGTCTTTGCTTTATCTTTCCTTCCTTCCTTCCTTCCTACCCTTTCTACTACACATCAAAGGAAATATGATGAATTTATCTATATATTAATAGGTGAGTGTTAATTTATTCCTTTATCTAGAAAAAAAAATCTCAAATAAACAATAATAAAAGATATTTACATAAATTAAAAATTATTTTTTAATAATCAATTTATTCCAATAATTAGAAACAATAAACAATGAGAGTTTCAAATTATTGGAATAAATTGATTATTAAAAAATAATTTTTATTTTAATTTATGTATAAATATCTTTTATTATTTTATTTTTCTCACGATTTTATTATTATAAATAAACAATAATAAAAGATATTTACATAAATTAAAATAAAAATTAATTTTAATAATCAATTTATTCCAATAATTAGAAACAATGTGAGTTTTAAATTATTTATTAATTTTAATTTTTTTCTTCTTTTTTATTTATTCAATAATAACTTTTCTTTCTCTCACTGTATTATTATTGTTTTATTGTTTTTTTTTTTTTTTTAATTCTCATTCTCTCACTATTTATTTTGTATTATAATTCAAATTTTATTCATTTAAAACTTTATCAAGTTGAGAAAGTTAATTTATCCACCATATTAAATTTCAACCCGTTCATTTAAGTTTAATTAAATGTTTGAATTTTATTGTTTATTATTTTATACGTATAATATTGCCATTGTTTATATGAAAAAAAAAAGAGAACGCTTTTAATTAAATTGAAAATTCTTATTATCATTTAAGAATGTGATATGGATGGCAAGCTTGAGTTACCCGAGTTAAGGATTACATTTTTATACTCTTTCTCTGACAGCCTCCCCTAAAAATCTTTTGCATTCCAATGAATGCATCACTTTTATTATAATCTCACGATCAATCATTTGGAGTCTTCTGAGAAATAAATACTTTGTTCTCTATCTAATTTATTTAAAAATTTACAAATTTATTCTATTCTGTTAAAATTAGATGAAAAAAAAAAAAAATTCAAAATTATTTATAAAATAAAATAAATCTTATTGTTATTGAATTGATAAAATTTTTCAAATTTTGAGTTATTTCTAATCATTTTTTGTTTCATATTCAAGCCCTTTGTTTTTTGTGTTATAAAACATTTATCAATTATTAATTTCAATAATTTTTTTGATTGTTATCACCATTTAGATTAATATTATCTAAAACGCAATAATATTTATTATTGTTTTGTTATTTAAATACAAACAGCGTGTTATAAGATTAAATCTTTAATATATAAAAAAAATTTAATTCATTAAATCATTTGACATGCTAAAGTTTATTTTTATCTTTTTTAAAAAGGGTTAAAATAAATTGAACTGCTGTTTAGTTATTAAACAAAATTCAATTCATTGAACCGTATAGGCGCTGTATTTATTTTTTTTTCAGCATTTGAGGCCTTTTCAATTGAAAGAATTGTTTTGTCACTTTGGTCGGGAATACTTAACACTGTTTTACCTAGTTCCATTCTCCGGTTTATTTAATCTTGTTATTTCCCCCCCCCTTTTTTGGATACGCCCCTGGGAATGTTTCTGTTGAGAACACAAAAAATTCTCTTTGATATATACTCTTTTCTAAACCATTTATTAGTAGGTCTAAAAATATTTATCTTTAATTAGCAAAATGTTAAAAAAAAAAAAAACTATTTGCTTAAAATTCCTAAGTCAAAAAAAAGCTCTCTTAATGGACAAAGCGATAATTAAAATAAAATAAAAACAAAATTATTAACAATAATAATTAAAAAAAATTATTTATCATACCAACAATAAACAATTATTTTTATTTATTCACAAAATTGACAATCATAATTTCTACATAAATTAATTTTTATGATTTTTTTTTATTTTTCATCAAAATTTAAATTTTATTTTTTGAATTTATTTCCATGAATTAAAAATAATAAAATTGAGAAAGATGAAGAAAGTAAAAAAGATTTATTGTTATTAGAAAATAAAATGTTATTACTTTTTTTTTCCATAAAGGGTAAATAATTAAATATTTCATTAAAAAGAATAAATATTCTCTCTTTTTATTTTTATATTGGATGTAACAAAATCGTATAAACTTTTCTAAATATTTACTTATTGATACATTATTTAATAAGTAAACTTCAAAATGAAGTTCAAATAAATATTATTTTAATAAATTTTAAAGAGAAGAATGAAAAATAAAAAAGCAATAAAAAATACAGTTCCACATTTGAATTGTTATATTCAAGAAGAATAAATATCAAATATTTGACTTTTAATTCTACTCTAACACTAGAATGCCAAACTTTGTTTCCTTCGCACATATAATTTAAGAATTTAAAGTAAATAAGATTTTTTGAATTAATTAATTGTTAAATTGAAATAAAAAATTATTTTTATTTCAAACAATTAATTTATTCAAAAATGAAAAATCTGGTGTGACTGGCGCACAGCACACAACTTCTCTTACCTTCGGTAATCGAAAGTTGTGTACTGTGCTTGTCACACCAGATTTTTTGTGTCGACATGTATTTAGTTTCCGACAGTAGGGTACAATTGAATTCAAGATGTAAAATTTTTAAGTATGGGAAAATATTTATATTTTGATACCATGGCAACCATTTCTCCTATCTTTTCTATGGAGTACAAGAGTAAAGTGGTCTTCAGAAGATTTCAATCACAAATGAGAATATACATTTTATAGAGAATCTAAAAAATAATTGATTTTTGAATTTTAAAAAAAATCGTTGGAGCAAATTTTGAGAAAATCGAAAAAAACTGAAAAAGTGAATCAGTAAAGTGCTAGTACTTTTTGGTCGATTTTGTTCAAAAGCTTCGTGTCACGTCCCATGGGGGTGCCTAACTTAAATATACAATTTCAACCTCCTAGCTCTTTTCGTTCTTGAGATATTTTGTTCACAGACACACAGACACACACACAGACACACAGACAGACAGACAGACCATGTCGCGAAAACCACTTTTTTGGATTCAGGGGACCTCAAAACGTGAAGATCCATCAAAATCTCGACATCGAATTTTTGACATGAATCCAATACTTTCTCTCTATATATATATTACATATATACATAGGTAAGAGAAAGTAAAAATAAAAACAATAATATATTATTCTTATTGTTATTGACATGTAACAAATAAATAAAATAATTTATTTTTATAAGACAAATATTATTTTATTTTTAATTACTTAAAGGAATTTTTCTTAATGAATTTAATTCTAGTATTGTATAATAATAAAAAAATCTCAATAAAAAGGGAAAATCAATCTTAATAATAATCATACCGTAAACACGGGCTACTTTGGCCCTAAAGCAAAATAAAATGAAACACGTTCTATTGAGAGATTTGTGGCAATAATAATAATGTTTATTTTGTTTTTAACCCATATCTTTGTTTTAGATATGAATGTTTATATATTAAATTAAAAGTCTTCTTTTTATGACTTCCACTATAAAGTGATACACATCATTTACATGTTCTTGGCTCTCTATCTTGAGTATCTCTGCCAAGCTGTTGTTCTGCATGTACTTTTTTATGTGAATTTCTCTGCTTGTATGGTACATTGGGCATTCCGTAACTATGTGTTTTAAGTATTCGTTCACTTTCAAGTTACAAACACTACATATTTCTTGTGGGTTTATTCTTAATATGTTATCTTTGTAGATTATTTGTATAAAGTGACTTTCATTTGCTGATCTTAACTGTGCAATTATCCGGTGTTTTGTGATGGAGTTCCTCATTAGCAAATATTTGGCAGGGCCGGTTTCCGGATAGATTCTTTTATGTAGTGTGACTTTTCTAATCTTATTTTTGCCATTTTTTTTTAAGCATATTTTTCCATTATTAGTTTGACATTTTTTTACCTATTTCATGTGGTTCAATATTTCTATTGAGCGATTTGTGGCAGTATCTCAAGTATTTCCCCTAAGTGTGAAGAACCAACCGAAAATATTAGAGATACTGCCACAAATAGTTCTCAATAGAACGTGTTTCATTTTATTTTGTTTTAGGGTCAAAGATGAACCCTAGTAGCCCAAAGTAGCCCATGCTTACGGTATATAAAATGATTATTTTTTATTATTATAATGTTAATATATACTGTGTGTGTAAACTATAAACATTATTATACAATATATTGAAACATTGTTTATTACAATCTTTATAAAATAAATAATTTTGTTTATTATTTTATTTATTTCTTAAATACTCACTTTAATAACAATAAGAATGAAGTATTATTGTTTTTATTTTTCATTTTTGAATAGAATTTATTGTTTGCTAATCAAAATATTTTTTTTTTTTTTTTTAATTTAAAAAATAATCTGTTTCAAAAAAAAAAAAAATTATTTACTTTCTATTCTTATATCATAAGTTTTATTTTTTTGCAAAGAATATAGCTATATTCTGATAAAATCTTATAATGATGTCTAATAATAAAAAAAAAAAAAAATCTGAAGAAGCAATCGTGTACAATTTTGTGACGCTATTTCGTTCGGGATTTTAAACGGTTCACTGATTTTGCACTGATGATCATCATCATTGATTAGATTCCTTCACTTGCTCTTTCTCTCTTTTAGCAAATCGTCGAAATAATAGACGAGGCAGCAGCAGCCAGTTATTGATAGACCACCTGTTTGCTGCCACAATCAGTTTGGAGAAAATAAAGGAAAAAAAAAAGAATATTATTTCAAGTGAAGCTATGTTATTTTATTTTCTTCTCTGCCTTCTGAATTTTTTATTTACAAATTAAAAATGAAAAAGTTTTAAATTTAATTAAAAATTATTAATTTGAAAAATTTTAGATTTTTCTTTTAATAACAATAAGAGATATTATTGTTTTTTTCTTTCTTTATTTCGATTATTGAATAAATTAATTAAGTTATTTTATTAAATAATTTTTTGTGTATTTCAAAATAACTTTTATAATAACAACTTAAATTCTCTCTCAAAATATTCCTTTCATATTATTTATAATGTAGATGCACTGAGGATGGCCCGTTGAAATATTTGCAAAATATATTGCAGTATAATAAAAGATTTTGCTGTTTTATTTCTCCTCTGCAACTAGCAATAATTCATACACTAAGTTGAAGATTAAATAAACATTTTAAAAGAAGAATTATGTTGTCAATTTGAAGTTGATGATCTGATGAGTTGTCAAAGTGATGAATTGGGGTGTCGATATCATAGTTTTTTTACACTACTAGTGTCAATAGAGGGTTTAATTAAATAATTGTTTCTATCGGCAATTGTGTATCATATAGTCAACCATTAGATGTTTCAGAATTTTAGATAACTTATCTAAACCCATTTAAATAATTGAAATAATAATAAACAAAAACAATAATTGTTACTAATTAAATAATTAAAATTTAAAGATATAATAAATAAAAATCAATTAAAATAGATTTTATTGTTAGTTTTTATTTTATTAAAAATTCTTATTGTTTTTAATAATCATTATCTCATTATGACTATATTGTATGACTTTTGTTCCACCCTGTATTTTAAAATAACCTCATTTCACTGGTGCGTAAAGCTCTAAATTTTTCTTGAATAAATAAAAAAAAAAAAAAAACTCACCATTAAAAAAATCTATTATATATATATAATTCCTATTCAGTGAATAATATTTTTTAAATTACGACGTTTTTTTTTTTATCTCTCTCTCTCTCTCTTCAACTTTTAAATTAACTTTATCCCTTTGCTCCTATTTCGGTTTTGTCAACGGGAGTTTTAGGATATGCGCCGCAGTTTGTTGGGTATGGGTTGGATTTTTATTTCAGAGAACGTAAATCAGACCCTTGAGAAAGAAAGTAAGAAAAAGAAGAAGTAAAAAGAAGAAGCAAAAGTGAAGAAGCTTTAGACTAAATAAAATAGAAAAAAAAAAATACAAGAGGGAAAAAAAACAAATTGAAATATTCCTTGCCGTTTTATTTCAACTTCCCTGGTCAATCGGGTCACGAATTAACTAAAAAAAAGGGGCTGTTAATAAAATTTAAAGGTTTTATATACCATGAAATTAACGCAAGAAGAAAAATAAAAGTTTAATTTATGTTAATTTAGACAAAAAGGAAAAAAAAAGTCTAAATGAGATAATGACAATTAAAACAATAATAATATCTCATTTTTAACAAAATAAAATAAACACTAACAATAAGATCATTTATTTTAATTGATTTTTATTTATTATATTTTTAAATTTTAATTATTTAATTAATAACAATTATTGTTTTTGTTTATTATTATGTCATATCATATTATATTTTGCATCATTTAGATTGGTTATTTAACCTCCAACAAATAAAATTCAGAAATGGTTGACTACAATTGTAAGTTTTTTTTAATATGTAGCTTAAATCAAATTTGGGAAAACGAACTGCCCGAGTTTAAACCTGCCTTTTCCTTTCATATTGTAACCTTGGCGGAACATTTTGTTGGGCGGGAATTGTTAGTGGTATATATTATTTATTTAAAACTGTTTTTGTTCGAAAATATGAGTCCAACTCAAGGGCGGATCCAGAGGTGTTTCTCGGGGGGGGGGGGGGCGGTAATCTGGTGTGACTCGTCGCACAGCACACAATTTTTTTTTTAATTTCGGTAATTTAAAAGCGCATTCTGTACTTGTTTGCCAGAATATAAATACACATCAAATTTTTAAGTATTAATTTTAAAAATTTTACATTAAAAATAAATTTTTTTGCGAAAAAAAGGTATTTTTTTCGAATCTCGGGGGGGGGGGGGTAATTACCCCCTTTACCCCCCCCCCCCCCCTTGTATCCGCCCTTGGTCCAACTTGGTAGAAATATGTAGCAAAAAAATAATTTTTGAAAATATTTGTGGTTTTCAAAACAAAGAATATAATTATTCATTTTTCTTTATCAGCGACTACTTTAATAGTATATTTAATCGTTCAATTTTGGAATTTATTTTTTATAATGTATTAAAAAAAAGACATATTTTATAGAGAAAATAACTTTTTTCATAAGAGGGTGTGTTTATAAATGTAAAAGTTCTGTAAAGGATTTTTTATATAACACGCAGGCGGTTTGTCACCTTACTAAACTCTCTCTTTTTTTCATAATTCCAATTCCCCTCACCCCCCCCCTTTTTTATCCACAGGGCTTTTATTAAAAGTTGTACAACTTTATAACTAATTATAACAATTAGGACAAAGTTTCCTACGTTTTTTTTTTTTTTTTTTTTGCATTCACAATTCTTTTTTTTTTGTGACGACGATATAAATAATGTAAAAGATGAGTGAACTCTTAAATAATTTGCTTAACTTGAACAGAAAACGAAGAGAAAAACAATTAAATCATGATTTGGAAAAAAAAAAGTTAAGAAAAAGTTGAATGAAAGAATTTAGAATATAGAAGAATCAAAGAATTAAAAATAAAGAAATTGTGAATTTATTGTTTTCTTAAAATAAAATAAAATAAATGATAAATCAATAACAAATATGTTTTATTATATTATTGAATAATTTTTGAAAAATAAAATAATACAAATTCAAGTGTAATAACAATTTATTGTTATTATTTATTTGAGAATTTCACTCAAAATAAATTTTTGTATTTTTACAAGTTCTGATAATAATTTTAATAGCTGAAATTTTTGGAACGAAGTTCTTTAACTCGGCTTACGAGGGTGAATTGGCAGAAATCTTCACGTAACAAAGCGAGCCGAGCGATGGGGAGGAGGCGAGAATAGCCGAAGCCTTTGCTCACCTTTTCTTTCTATCTACCGAAGGAGGGAAATTCCTCGCCGAAGGCGAGCAAGGGGTTCCAGGGGGCGCTACCCTGGCTAGACGGAAAACCCATCAAAGGCGGGCTTTGCGTCTAGTATTATTTAAAAAAAGAACAGAATTATTTGTTTTAAAAATAAATGTTTCTTTTTACCCCTTTATATATGTTAATATATAGAGAGAGAATGTATTGGATTCATGTCCAAAATTCGATGTCGAGATTTTGACGGATATACACGTTTTGAGGTCCCCTGAATCAAAAAAACTGGTTTTCGGGACATGGACTGTCCGTCTGTCTGTCTGTGTGTGTGTGAACAAAATATCTCAAGAACGAAAAGAGCTAGGAGGTTGAAATTTGATATTTAAGTTCTGGGACGAAACACGAGGCTCTTGAACAAAATCGGTCAAATAGTACTAAATACTATTCTTATGTACTTTTTCAGTTTTTTTTTTCGATTTTCTCAAAATTCGCTCCAACGATTTTAATTAAAATTCATAAAACAGTAAACAGGCATCTTCCCAGCATCCCTATGCTGTTCAGATCACGACTAACAGAACAAATCAATTTCATTCTTCCTTTGTCCCCATGACCTCCCGTGATTGGAACAAGCTCCCTGCGTCTATCTTCCCCAAAACCACCAACCTTCAAACTTTCTCTAACCTCAACAGGCATCTATCTACTCACTTCCCGCAGTTGAGTTCCCCCTTTATGCTTCTCCTTTTGTTTTTATTTTCTTCCTGGCTGCATGTGACTATTGGTCATTATAGGTCTTCGGACCTTATGCACCCATTCCAAAAAAAAAAAAAAAAAAAAAATTAAGATAAATATCTTTCTTTTAAATATTTGTTTTTCTATATTTAATAAATTTATTATTTATTTATTTATTCTTAAATAAATTCTCAAAATTAATTAAGTTTTTAAAATAAATTAGATATTTTTTTCCTTGAATTTATAATAAATTTTTATTTTGACATTTTTGAATAAATTCATTAATTAATAAAATAATAATTTATTCAAAAAAAAAAAAAAAAAAAAAATAATAATAATAATAATAAAATAAAAAGAATAATTGATTGTTATTGATAATAAATAATAAGAAGAATAAAACGAGATATTCTTTAGAGATATTTTTCTCTTTGACTTTTTGACATGATTCTTGTTAAAATAAATAAATATATCATCTGAGTGATGGCGCCATTTATATATATTCAAAATAAATAAAGATATTTTTCAACTTCCTTTTTGAATTCTTTGAATTCACCTCTAAAATATAACTATTTATTCAAAGAATATTATTTTAATTTTTTTTTTCTAATTTAAATATTAATTTAAATGATTTAGAAATTTAATAATGATATATGTATTAAAAGAAAAAAAAGTGAAGAGAAATGGAGATATTAATGTAAAGAAAGATACACAAAACATTTTGATCCTTTTAAATAGAAACCTCCATCACTTTCTACAAATATTAATATGGATGAACTCTTTTACGTAGGGGAGGGGGATGCTACCCTGTATAAAGTATAAATTCTGACATCTTTTCAACAGAAAGTTTCTAATGAGTTCCGGAATCATCATGAATATCAAGAGTAGAGAGAAAGAGATTAAAATCAGAATGTATTATTATTAGAAAAAAAAATCGACGTTGCTATCAAAATTTGAATATTAATTAGTATACAGAATATATATATAAAAAAAATATTTATTTTAATTTAAAAAAAAATTGTACGGTATTTTATTCAATCAATAATTGTAATAAAAACAATAATACATAATTGTTATTGATTTTAAAAAATATTATTTTATTGCAATACTAACTACAAGCGCTTCGCTTCGCACGCTCTTGTAGCTAGTTGGGGGGCTTCGCCCCCCAGACCACCCACTGGGGGGATAAAACCTCCTATTTTTTATGTTTCAACGTCTTCTTTTATGACTTAACGTCTTCCTTTATGACTTAACGTCTTCTTTTATGAATTAACGTTTTCATTCAACAAACCTTTAAGGCTCAGGTTCACCTGCGGCGAACCCTCGCCATTTTTTTATTACCATTGTAAAATAGAAAACAATGAAAAATCAAAATTTTTGCCTAAAGAGATTTTACGATTATTCACTCAATTTAAAATCAATATAATCTATACATGTTTATAAATTTTGATTATTGATATATAATTGCAAATCTCCTTGTCCCTCCAGTTTTGAAGTCCATCACTAAGGACACCATCAGTTCCTCTAATAAAAGCCTTATCGCACGCAGTTCGTCATGAAAGCGAAAATACATATCTAGTTAGAATTTTTCTTTTTGATTTTTAATTTGGTGTTTGTATTGATATTGTATTGTTTTACTATTGTTTCTCTATTGATTTTATATTGTTATTGTATCCTTTTAATATTACTTTGTTATGTAGGGTACATTTGAATTCAAGATGTAAAATTTATAAACATATTTCTATTTTGTTACCATGGCAACCATTTCTGCCATCTTTCTACAAGAATAAAGTGGTCTTCAGAAGATTTCAATGGCAAAATGAGAATATACAATTTAAAGAGCATCAAAAAAATAATTGATATCTGAATTTTAATTAAAAATCGTTGTAGCAAATTTTGAGAAAATCGAAAAAAAAAACTGGCAAAGTACTAGTATTCTTTGGTCGATTTTGTTCAAAAGCTTCGTGTGACGTCCAAGGCGGGTGCCTAACTTAGATATAAAATTTCAACCTTAAAGCTTTTTTCGTTCTTGAGATATTTTGTTTACATACAGACCATGTCGCGAAAACCACTTATTTTGGACCTCAAAACGTGTATATCCGTCAAAATCTCGACAGAATTTTTGACATGAATCCAATACTTTCTCTCTCTATATATATAGAATACATACTGTATATACATCGATAAGAGAAAGTAAAAATAAAGTGGAAATTAGAATGATTCTTTATTTTTAAACCTTACAGATAGAGAATAAATTATCCAAAAAATTTTAAGCCGAATTAAAAAATTAAAAAAAAATAATAATTTTTTGAAAAGCCTATAGCAATATAGATGTATTGTAGGCTTACAATGTATATAAATGACAACAGAAATGTCTTTCATGGATTTTATTATAAAATACAAATGAAGATGTTTTTGTGATTTTTATAGTTTTCCGGTAAATTTATTTTCAGTTTATGATTTATCTATCTATATACATATATAAGAATATAAAAAAATCCATATGTAATAAATAAATTCTTTATATATTCATTTAACATGATCCATGAATTAAGATAACAAGTTGAAAAATTTTTTTTTTTTCTTTTAGTTTCTATTAACGAATTTATTTTCTTTTGTTTCAGGTGAGCGAATTAATCAACTTCAATTATAAAAGAGTGAGTAACACTTTAAATTATCATTTATTTTAATAAAATAAAATAAAATTTAAACAATAACAATTAATAAATTTTTCAGTTATTTTTAAATTATTTTTTTTTTTTGTATAAACAAAAGAAAAATTTTATTTTATATTTTATAAAGCTATTAAGACTTTAAAATATAATATTTTAATTACCAAACATGTGATTCAGGCACTTGATTTAAATAAATATTCATTGACTTTTTGGTCCGTCTCACCCCTTAGTTTTTAAGATTATCAATATTGACAATATCTTTAATATCTCTACCACGGGATGGGGAGACTTTTAAAAGTTGATATAAAATTTTATCGCAGTTCCGTTTGCTGGTTACATCAATTTTTTTTTGTCCCTTTACTAGTAATATTATTTATTTATTTATTTTCCTTGTACCTCCATTCATCTTCCTGTAATTTATCATTGTCTAGAGCTTCAGGGGAATTTCCCTTCAGGGGGATGCCAAAATAAATAAAAATTATAATTAGATTGCTTTCCTCTTATCCTATTTGCTATCTCTTTTTGTGGCTTGATGGGAAAATGACAGAAAAATAAATAAATAAATAACTATGTTCAAACATTTTATCTTTTATTAATATCCGTTTGTAAATTACAAAAGTAAAAAAAAAAAAAAAATAACTAGTAGCTATATAAATTAGTTGGTTTTATTATTATGCAATAATTTTTATTAAAAAAAAAAAAAAGTTCAATCAAATTCAAGGAATTCTAGTAGAAAATTAAAATGAATAATGTTTTGAAATATTTATTTTATTTTTTTGATAATCAAAAATTTATAAATATTCATTGGTTATTAAAATTGAAGAAAGATTATATTAATATTTTTTATTTTTATTTTTTTTTGTATATGATTGATATCAATTTTTTTAAATATATCATTAATTTTACTTTCTTTTGCCAATAACAATGAGATATTATTGCTTTTTTAAATTGTTTAAAATAAATGATAATTAAACAATTTAAGAAATATAATGATTATTGTTTCTACAAACTAAAATAAATAGATTAATAAAAAAAATAAGAAGAGCATCACTTTAAAAAAGAATATAATTTAAATTCATTTCAAGGGCCGTACATTTATTTCATAATTATAATCCATGCAAAGCAAAGTTTTGCATTAATTTTCTCAAACAATAATTAAATTTTCGTTTTTTATAATTAATAAATTAATTCACCCTATCAATAATGTTTTTGCATTGTTTAATAAAATAATTATTGTTTATTAATATAAATAAAAATTGTTTTTTTTTTTTTATTTTTGAATTAACAATTTTAAAATAAAATTATTTCAATCCAATTTTAATTGATGAATTGAAATGGCAATTTGTTGTGACCCAACATTGTCATGTCACATGTTTTTAGTCACAATTTGTAATATCTCATAGGTAGGGCGAAATAAAAAAAAAAAAAAAAACGAGAGAGAAATATTCACATTATCTATCCCTCTTTAAAAAAGAATATCTCTTTCTATCTCCCTTGGTTTAAAGCTTAAAGAGGAAATATCGTTCATGTTAAAAAAAAAAGAGGATAAAATTGAAGAAAGAATCAGCTCAGGTGTATCCTCGTAAAATTGAATTCTCTGAATATAATATTATATAAATATAAAAAAAGAGTGTAAAATTATATTTATAGCCGAGATAATAAGCCATAAAAATATTATAAGGATATCATGGAATCTTAAGGCTTGTAATAATAATTAATAAAATCAAAAAATACAAATTCCTTCTCACGATATTAATATAAAAAAGATGTTATGACCGGTCTCTCTAATAAAAGGCAGCAGATAAGGCGTTTATCTAATAGTATTGGTTATTTATAATTGATTTCTCACTCTGCAAAAAGTGAGAAGGTAATAAAAGAGAAAACATCATCTAAATAAGACACCCGGTAGGTGATCTATACGAATTTAATTATTTTGCAAAAAAAAAAAATAATAATAATTAAATAATAAATTTTATTCAAAAATAACAATAATAATCATAAATAAAATAATTCAAAAATAATAAACAATTTTATACAAAAGTAAAATAAAAAAAAAAAATAATAATCATAATAAAAAGAACTTTGTTTTTGTGGAAAAATTAAACATTTTTATTATGATAAATTATTTTTAAAATTTCTAAAGATTATTACAATAATATAGAAGCAAACTTTTTTGATTTATTAATTGTTCTTGTTTATATAACCTTTCGGTCTAAGGGATCCAAATACAAAACTTTACATCTCAATTTGCATTCAGGTTCACAAAATAAATAGTCCATTATTTTTTTTTTATAAGAAAAGCATACAAAATGTTGTACGTCAAACACCCTTCATAGAATTGAAAAATAAAGTTTATTTTTCATCAAATTTCGGAAAGAAAAAAAATTATCTTTGCATTCTCTTTTGAACTTGGCCCCTTCCTCCCTTCTCTTTTCATCCTATCCTGGGCATAGTCCTAATGATGAATTTAAAAATATAAAAAATAATTTTGATAGATTTTTACTTTCTCTTACCTATATGTATGTTAATATACATATAGGCCTATATATAGAAAGTATTGGATTCATGTCAAAAATTCGATGTCGAGATTTTGATGGATATACACGTTTTGAGATCCCCTGAATCAAAAAAAAAAAAAAAAATGGTTTTCGCGAGATGGTCTGTCTGTCTGTGTTCAATTTAAAGCATGAAGAAATTGAGCTACGAAGTTGAAATTTCATATTTAAGTTAGGCACCTCCATGGGACGTGACACGAAGCTTTTAAACAAAATCGGCCAAAAAGTACTAGTACTTTACTGATGTAATTTTTCAGTTTTTTTTTTTATTTTCTCAAAATTCGCTTCAACGATTTTGATCGAAATTCAAAAATCAATCATTTTTTAAATGCCTTTTAAAATGTATATTCTCATTTTGCCATTAAAATCTTCTGAAGACCACTTTACTCTTTTACTTCATAGGAAAAAGATAGGAGAAATGGTTGCCATGGTAACAAAATATTAATATAAATAAACAAATAGTTTATAAATTTTTCAAATTTAAATGTACCGCACTGCCGGAAACTAGATATATCTCGACACAAAAATTCTGATGTGACAAGCACAGAACACAACTTTCGATTACCGAAGGCAAGAGAAAGTTGTGTGCTGTGCGACCAGTCACACCAGTTTTTTTTTTAAAGCAACAGGGAATAAAATATAGTATGCATAAATAAATAAATTATAAATTAATAAATATCAATATAATCTATATATCTAAAATAAATAAAATAGTCATAAACTCTAAACATTAAAATTAACTTTTTTTTTTTACTGTAAATTAAATATTATTAGTATAGATAAACAATTATAAAATCAATGACGATGATTTCCGAGTTTGTGTGAATTAACATTGAAATTAAATATTATTAAATGAGAGAACAAAAAAAAAAAAACAATTCAAAAATTTTTATTTTATTTTATTGTTTGTAAATTAAATAAACTAAAATAAAATACAAAAAATTTTTTCTAAATTATGACAAATTTTTCATTTCTTATCTTTTTAAGAGTTGTCATTATTCATTTTAAAAAAAAGAGAAAGAGACGGAGATAATGAGACGGATGCTTCTGTCGGCGCGATTTGATTTAATTAAATCTCAAATTCAAAGTGATCCAATACTTTGACATAAGTTATGGTGATATTATCTCAAATTGTCTGCATAATGTCCACCTAATCAAAACAATGGGCAATGGCAATTGATTTACGATCGGCTGATTGGGTGTCATGGCGATTGGAGTCATTAGAGCGTCCGTTGCCTAGCAACCGGATTTATCATCTCTCTGCTTGCGCTTATCTTAAATGCCATCGCTAAAAGATTATTCTTATTTAAATTATTCAACGGAAAAAAAAATATATATATAAAAGAAGAGAGAGGTCTTCAAAAGATAATAACGGAAGATCTCTCTTCTCTGTCAAGTTGACAAGAATTTGTTTAGTCAAAATATTATGTCCGTCTTTGGATAAAAAAAAAAAATCCATTCTACTTGTCTAAATCCTGCTGATACTGATAGTATATTATCTCCTGTCACCTGTCGTTTATTAATTAGTTTAAATTCTAATAAATGAGAAAAAAAAAAAAGATTATTTTACTTATTTTAATTTTTCTCTTTAATTGTTATTGACAGATTAAAAAACAAAAAAACAAAATAAATAAATAAATAACACAATAATTCAAAATAACTGTCAAGCGATTTCATTTATTTTTTTGTTAATTTTATTTTTTTCAATCAATACATAAAAAATAAAAAATGCAAAAAGTTGGTGAATTCTCAAAAAATTAATAACATTTCCGTCTGTCCGTCACGTTCTATTTGAGCAACTTCCAGTTAGAATTTTGAAACCAAATTTTTTATGCCTAAAGAGGATCTTCTAGAGATTACAGGAAAATTATTTTCATCCCGAAATTCTTATAAATTTTTGATTATTATTAATTCCTAAATTTACGATTTTTCCAATAGGAAATGTATGGAGAAATATTTATGTATTCTTTCCATTTGTGTGTTCTATGAATGCAAACAAATCCTCAAGCAGGCAATAGTAATGATAATTTTTTTTTTTCATAATTAAGAAGCGAGGGTCCGCAGCAGGCCAGCTGGCGGGGGGTCCAGGGGGCGAAAACTGCCGAGGCTAGTTAAAATAAAAACTCGCTAATTTTAATTAACTAATTTAATTTAGATGAAGCTCAGAAACCTTTTTATATTATTCACAAGAATTTGGACCAAGGGGTTCATTAAAAGTCAGAAAATTTTTATTAAAACTTTGCCTGTAGCAAGGGCGGATTCAGAGGTGTTTCTCGGGGGGGGGGGTAATCTCAAAAATTTTTCTGCGAAAAAATTTTTTTTTCGCGGAACCAAAATTTTTCAGACACAAAAATTTTTGCCGCCGGCGGAACATTCCCTCTTTTTGCGGAACCAAAAATATTTTACCTTTTTTTTTAGAGACGCCAAATTTTTGCCACTCACGGAACTAAAATTTTTTCAAGGGATTTTTTCCTGGAACCAAGAATTTTTTCCCGTCCGTAAAAATATTTTACCTATTTTTTAGAGACGGAAAATTTTTCCCTCCCGCGGAACCAAAATTTTTCCCATGTGCCGCCCGCGGACATTCCCTCTTTCGCGGAACCGAAATTTTTTCCCGTTCGTTTAAATTTGATTTGTATTTAATACAAATCGAATTTTTAAATATTAGTTTTTAAATTCGGGGGGAGGGGTAATTACCCCCTTTACCCCCCTTGTATCCACCCTTGGCCTGTAGTCAGTGGTTGCATCTTGTTATTTTAGCCAAAACCACTAAAGAAACAGTGGCGTCTTTTGGGGGGGAACAAATGCCCCCCCCCAAGGGCTCTGATTTTTAAAAAATTTTATATTATTCTAAATAAAATACCCGGTATTTCCAAATATATCTACGAGTATATAAACTCTAGAGAATTAAACAATTAAATTAGATCAAATTTGAGTACCTGTTTATAAGTAAATTTTAAGAAGACAGAGGAATATGTGGCGCCGAATTTTTTCCACCCTAGGCTGATTCTTCTGTTTATTTCTTGGTAAGATCTGCCCTCAAAGCTTATTGTTTGTCCCAGGTAATTAGTCTCTTTTTGCAAGGAATAGTCTCTTCTCTTTTGTCATATTTACATCTCTCCTCCGCTTCCCATCACACGGTTATTATCACCGATTTTTTGTTGTTTATTTGGAGTCCTATTCTTTGTACAGATCTTGAGGCATCTCCGTTATTTCTTCTTTAGATCTACCAATCAACACGATATCTTAGGTTGTTCAGATAAGTTCTATTTATTTTTTTTTAGGCCTTTTCTTTCCCAATTGAATTTTCTGAACATCTCTTCGATCACGCAGTTGAATAGTATTGGTGACAAGGGGTCACCCTGCCTTACTCCTCTATTAACAGGAAAAAATGCCCCTGTCTCGTCCAGAAGAATTCTTGTAAATCTTTTCTATGATTGAATGCTTTGGTGAAGTCGATGAAAACTAAGTATGTTTCGATTTGGTACTCCTTGGATTTTTCTATTAGCTGATTTACGACGTGCAGATGGTCATTTGTGGAAAAACTAGATCTAAACCCAGCATGTTCCACTGGTTGGTTGAAGTTTAGTGTTTTGGGTGAGTGGCCGGTAGTTATTTATATCTTTCATATCTCTTTTCTTATGTATAAATATGATGTTTGATTTTTGCCATTGTTTTGGTATAATTTTAGTATTGGGTGTACAACTTTGCTTCCGCCGTTTTGCAATAGAGGACTTTAGCGTTAAGTGGTAGTCGAAATAATTAGATCGTAGATGTCATACAATAAGATTAGGTATTTGTAAACATAACGCCATCGAAATATTAGTCGATTTGTGTCTGCATCATAAAGTTAGAGCCAAATTCTCGTCATTTGCGGGAGGTTTTAATTTTCCGCTTTAATATGAAGAAATCTGCGGCTGAGGCTCATCGAATGCTATCAAATACCTATGGTGAGGCCGCTATTAGTGAAACAACGTGCCGAGAGTGGTTTCAACGCTTCAAGAACGGTTTTACCGGTTTTACGTCGAAGAGAGAAGGTTAAAACCGACTGAAACAATCACAGGCGATCGTTATCGAACGCAATTAATGCGTTTGAGCCGAGCATTGAAAGACAAACGGCCGCAATACAACAAGAGACATGATAAAGTGATTTTACAGCATGACAATGCTCGACCCCATGTTGCGAAAGTGGTCAAGACATACTTGGAAACGTTGAAATGGGAAGTTCTACCCCACCCGCCGTATTCTCCAGACGTTGCTCCCTCGGACTATCACTTGTTTCGATCAATGGCACACGGCCTGGCTGACCAGCACTTCCGGTCTTATGAAGAAGTGAAAAATTGGATCGATTCGTGGATCGCTTCAAAAGATGACCAGTTTTTTCAACGCGGGATTCGTACGCTGCCCGAAAGATGGGAGAAAGTAGTGGCCAGTGATGGACAATACTTTGAATCATAAATGTATAACCAGTTTTTTTACAATAAAGCCTCGAATTTCAGGAAAAAAACGGCGGAAGCAAAGTTGTACATCCAATTCTTAATATATTGTTGAATAATGCGAGAGATTTAATTGTTAAAATTTTAATTAATTGGCTTTAATGCCAATACAAAACTCAAAGGGCAAATTTTGAATTTTCTTGCGCTTCCCCTTTTGAGAATTTGCATACCTTCCTGGATCTTTCATAACGTCCTCTATAAAACAGCATAATTTCGTTTTAAGATTCCAACGGGGAAGTTGGAGCGTGACAGACAGACGGACACTCTGCTATTATACCTAGAGAATACTATTAAAATGAAATTTTATACTAATATCCACCATATTTATTCTAACCTCATTCGCTGGTCTTTTATTGTTTCATTTGAACAATAATAATAAAAGTTTCCATTCTTTTTCCTTTAAGATTATTGTGACGACAGACCAAAAATCAGGGAACTATTTAAAGATTTTTTTTTAGAAAATTGAATAAAAAAAAACTTTTTTTTTTTTATTCCAAATGAAAACCTATAAAATAAAATAAAGAACGCTATTGGATTTCAATATTATTTCTTTTATTTGTCTGGAATTTTAAGTATAATATTACTCATCTAATCGCTTGAAGCCATTCGAAAGAAATTCAATACGAACAAATTAATAATATAAAATAAATCAAGGGAATAAATTACTTTTCTTTTTCTTTTCAAGAGACAAGAAAAAATCTTTTTGTTTGTTTTATTTTAATTTAAAAAATAATTATTTTAAGGTTATGAAAAAAAAATGGTCAGAGTTTAGATTATTAAGATAGTAAACTATAATTACTTTCTATTATTTTTATTTATAATAATAAAAAAAAAATAATAATAAAGGAAAAGCTGATTAACAATATAATACTTTGTTTACATTATTAATTCAAGAAAAATTACAATAATTGAGATGATATTGTTTACTTTTAATTATTGAAAATTTAATTAATTTCTCTCTCATATGCAAATGACAGACACTTGGAGGCTTAAGTTTTGAAATTTGATATCGATTGAATATTAAAAAAAAAAAAAATAAAAAGGAAGAGCCAACATTATGTAAATAAATAAATTCAAAATCCACATTTTGTGTGTATATTAAATTTAAATTATAATTAATTCTCAATGTAAACAATTGATTAAAATCTAATTCCAATTAAATTATTATTACTTTTCATTATTATTATTGATATTTCTAGGAAATTTAATTAAACATTAAAATTAATTATTTTTATTTTATTTTATAATAATTGTTTAAAAATAATTGAAAATTTTTTAAATTTATTTGCAACTTTGTATAAAAATTTACCATGTTTTTTTTTTATCTCAATATAAAAAACATTAAAATATTTTAAGAGCTATTTATACTCTCTTCCTGATTCCTCTTCTTCTCTCCATCAACATATCATATCATATGTTGCTTGAACATAAATTGGATGATTTAAACCAAAGATTTGCTCTAAATTATTTTTTCTTTTTTTTATATAATTTTTGTTCTTTAAATTCATTTTGTATGTTTATTTAATCAACTGATCTATATCAAAGAATAAAAAAAAAGAGGGAATTTATTTTCTTTGCTAAAAAAAAAAATGATTGTTTGCATTTTTCTCTTCAAGATAAACGTCGATTTTGAAAGATACAATTTATAGAATAAACAAAATTGAATTGATGTATTATTTTAAAAAAAAAATGTAACAATAATAAATTTTATTAATTAGTTTTTTTTTTGTTTGTTGATAAAAATATCTCTATTATAAAATTTATTTTTGAGGTTAAATTCAAGATGGCTGACAACATTGGCTTCGTTTCTAAATATTTATTTAAAATTCATTCTGTAACAGCCATTTTGAGAATTCTCAATCACATGAATCGTTTATTATGAAAAAATACATTTAGGGTGTTTGAAAATAATAATAAAAAAAAATTCAGTTATTTTAAAATTGAATTTTAATCTGATAACAATTGGATCTAGTTGGAAGAAACATTATAAGTAGGTAAAATTAATAGGAACCGACCGAATATTCGGTTTCGGTTACGGTTTCGGCCAAAAATCATGGTTTCGGCCGTAGTTTCGGTTTCGGCCAAAAAGTAGCCGAAACTTGAGTCTTAAAAAAAAAAGGTCAAATGATTTGCGCTTGAAGGAGAAAAAAATTTTTTGTCTCCCTAAAAAAAAGGTAAAATGATTCTCACGGAGGGGAAAAAATTTCAAAAAAAAAAAATATAAATTTTTTTATAGGAAATACAAGTTTCGGTTACGGTTTCGGGCGAAACTAAGGTTGAGGCCGAATATTCGGTTTCGGTTTCGGCTGAAAATATTGTTTCGGTCGGACCCTAAAAATTAATTCATTAAAAACAATAAGTGATATGTTTCAATATATATTCAGAAATAATGCAAATCTATATATAAAATCGAAAATCCCAAAAAAATAAATTGGGACTGACTTCGCTAAAACTTTCTCGTATATTCTTTTGAAGTGATGTTTTTGTGTGTGTGAACACGATTGGTTAAAAACACAAGCAGCCAGATCGAGGGAACTTTGTACAGTATATATTCCTTACAGTGGCGGATCCAGAGGTGTTTCTCGGGGGGGGGGTAATCTGGAGTGACTGGTCGCACATCACACATTGTTTTCTTAATTTCGGTAATTTAAAGGCGCATTCTGCACTTGTTTGCTAGAATATAAATATAAATCAAATTTTTAAGTATTAATTTTTAAAATTTTACATTAAAAATACATTTAAAAAAAAAAAGTATTTTTTTTTAATCTCAGGGGGGTAATTACCCCCTTTACCCCCCCCCCTTGTATCCGCTCTTGACTCCTTACACTAAAATTGTAGAATTCTATCAACTTCTGGAGTAAATACGTCAATTGGAGGTAGTTTACTTTACCTAAATAAGTAGAGAGCGGAAAAAAGTCTTTCGACTTTTTGTCAATTTCGAGACTTTTCGAGATTTTTTTTAGATATCTCCACTGATCTCACAAAAAGAAACGTTTTTTGAGATTTTCAAAAACGACTTTTGCGACTTTTTTGGCTCTCTCAGAGACTTTTTTTTGAAAAAAAGCGACTTTTATGACCGACTTTTGATGTTTTGCATCTTTAATTCTAATATATCGGTGGAAACTACATATATATCGACAAAAAAATCTGGTGTGACAAGCACAAAACACTTTCAATTACCGAAGGTAGGAGAAAGTTGTGCGACCAGTCACGCCAGAGTTTTACCTTTGTACTCAGGGCCGCAGACAAAGGGGGGCGGGGAGGGGGACTATATCCCCGGGGCCCGGGCCCTCTGAGGGGGCCTTTGCTCTCCAACCTTAAAATTCTAATAAAAAATAATTTTCATGGTTAAAATTTCAATTAAAAATATCATTTTCTTGAAATTTTTTTCCTGAGGGGGTCCCGGCCCTTTAAACTCAATTCTTAAAATTTCAATTAAAAAAAAAATCACTTTTTTGCAAGCCCTTTAAGCTCAAAGCAAGTTTGTCTGTTTTTTTTTTCAAAAAAAAAAAACACTCACACTTTTTTCTCATTCACACTCACACTCACACACACATTCACACAGTCTTTTCGGCAACTCAGGCCATATAAGACTTTAGACGATAACCGTTGTATAAATAATTATATTTATTGGGGGTCCAGGGGAGAGATAAGAGATGACCCATAATAGGCTGATATTGTTATTGTAAAATAAATTTTATTTTTTTTGTATATGTATGTGCACTACAATACAATAAATTCGAATTATTATAGAAATATTGCTATATATTTATTTTAATTATAACAGTGTTATCAACTACTATTAACAAATAACAAAATTAAATTGAATTTAAATTAATAATACAAGGTTACAAGATATTTAACAACATCAAAAAAAAAAAAGGTAAAAATTTCCATTTTGGGTGTGGTTATTACATTTATTTAAAATCAAATGAATGATTGCCACCACCAACCACATCTGTCAAATTATAAAATCTTATTTCTGATTAAAAACTCAAATAATTTAATAACAACATTTATTTACAACGTTAATTAATAAAATATTTATCTCTCTCTAAAGAAAAGAGAGGATGTTAAAATGGAAATTATGTCACGTCTTGGCTGGATCTTCTAAACTCTAATAAAATATGCGTTTGAAGTTCACCTGTTCATTCAAACAGAAAAAAAAAATAAAAAAATAATTAATTTTTATACGATGATCAATCTTTGAACTGATGATTAAATAGCAAATTTTTTTTTTTTTTTTTAATTAAAAATTTATATTTCAGTAAATATTATAGGTATAATAAAGATTTAGTTGCGCCCCGAGCTAAGACTTGGCATTTCTTCTTTATCCACTCACACATTAAGGACAAATTCTCTTTGATTATTTAACGGAAAGCCCCATTTGGGGATTTGGTAAATAACACAAACAAATAAAATAAAACTTCCTTCTTAATCTATAATTTATTATTAAAAAAAAAATGTTTCTCTTCAAATCCCCAAATGGGGACATTGGGAACAAAGTATGTAAAAATTTGACTATAGGAATTTGAAAATAAAAGGAAATAAGAGTCAGTTAAAAAAAAAAAAAAATTATAAATAAATTGCTTTATTTAAAATGACAACGTTTTTGTCTTCTTCAGGAGAGATTTTGTGTACCCAAATTACTATAACATCTCGACGGAGACGAAAATATCTGCACTCACGGCTTATAGATAGTCTGTTCTGAGGAAGGTCGAAACGTCATTATTTTGTATAAAATAATTATTTATAATTTAATGGTTATTAATTGACGGTTTGTAATACTTTTTCCGCCAGTTAGACTAGTTACATCCAAAATCCCCAATTGGGAATTAAAAAAAGGCGTTTTATTAAAAATAAATAAATTTTAATAAAATATTAATTGAGCCCCATTTGGGGATTTTAGAAGCAGTCAAATGAAATTGTGTATAAATTCTTAAAAGTAAACTTTTTTATCAAATAAATACATTTAATTAATTTGAACCTCCTGTCCCCATTTGGGGATTTAGTAAATAGATTTTATCTGTGATTTCTTTTAAATGTCTTCTAATTTTTTGACCAAAATCGTGACTTAAGCCTCTTTTTTTCTTCTATTCAAAATTATTTTCTTAAAAGTTCAAATTTTTTTTTTTTTCTAATTCCTTTTTTGGCAATCAATGAGTCAAAGTGAACGAATGACGTCATATGGGTTGAATTAATTGAACATCTCTCAATCTGCATCTGTTGTTGTTTAAATGGACATTTATAGATGCAGCAATCATGAAATGTACATGTATGCACTGTACACATGTTTGATCCAAAATACAACTCTAATTATATCCATTAGATGCTTAAAATAAAATTCAATTTTAACAATAAATCCACAATTATTAGAAAATTGTGTAAAAAAAAATATTGTTTGTAATTTATTATATATAATAATGAATAATTTTAGATTATTTTATTTACTGTATAATAAAGAATAAATCTTGAAGAAATTGGATCAGATTATTTTTTTCAATTTCACTCGATACTCTCATTTATATTCAACATATAATAAGTAGGTATTATTTAAAAAAAAATAAATAATATATAGAATATTTAATTAAAATTTCAGCATGTACAGGAAAGAGAGATTTGCATCATTATGGAAATAATTTCGTTCGATACAAAAAAAAAAAAAAATATAATCAACATATCGACGAGAGTGATTGGTTGGTTTATGGGAATAAAATGTGAAGTTTTTTAGATTATGTTTATTAATAAAAAAAAAAATCTAATCTAATTTGAATAATAACTAGCCGCGCCGCCCGCCTTCGCACCTTTTCTTAATGCACTGCAATTTTTCAGACAATTCGTTTCAGACAATTAATTTAAATATACATGTCTGGTTTATTAAAAATTAGATACACCATCACTTTTCTTAAATAAAAAATTAACAGTGCTTTTGTTTTATTTTAGGTATTTTATAAATATCTACGTATATATTCTGATGAAGATTGAAAGTGAAAGAAGAAAATTTAATTTTAGATATAACAATATTTATTGGAGCGATTTAATAATTTTTGTGTTTTTTATTTTCCCACCTTTAAAAAAAAAAAAAAGGCCGGGGGGGGGTTTTAAAAAACAAAAAAACCCAAAATAATGAACTGATTTTCAAATTTTTTTTTTAAATAGTTCGATAATTTTCTTAATTGAAAGTTTCTTTCTTATGTCTGAGATAGAACATTCAGGAATTTTTTGAGGTCTTAAAAAGAGCCCTAATCTGATTTAACTTTGGAAGATTGTCTATCTATTTAAAAAAAAAATTGCGTCCAGTAGATTCAGAGTTTATGCAAACAGATTAAAATCAATAAATTATATAATAAAATAATTTGGAAATTTGGGGCCCTTAAGGTATTTTTTAGACTTTCCATAAATTTCTCAATATGGGTGAAAAAACTTTATTTCGAAATTTTATTGGGAAGTTGGTTAAAAAGACTGTGACAGACAGATGGACACTTTCAAATTTATATACTGTATACGGATTATATTTATATTTTAACAATTATATTTTCATATGATTATGTAGAAATAAATACAAATTTATAATAATACAAATTGTTATATAATCTAATTAAATACATTTTTTGTTATTTTAAAAATAAAGTATAATAATTAACAAATTTAAAAATAAACAATTCATCTATATAACAATTTTTATTACTAATTAAAAATGAGAATTAAAAGGTATATTTTAAACACTTAATTAAATTGTCTATCTCCTTTAAATTTGTTTTTTTTTTCTTTTCTGTATTTCCAAAATGAATATTAGAGAGATATTTGTAATTATATCATTTGCAGTGCGTAAAGCCCAAAGGCGAAAGAGGAAATTGAATATAGAGCTCAAAATTAATAGAGAGAGAAAAATTGAAAAATGTTAAAGACAAAAAAAAAAAAAAAAAAAAAACAATTACAACATTTATTAGTATTTCACAAATAACACAAAATAAATGATAAAAATCAAGAATTAAATGTTTTGAAAATATATTTGAAAAAAATTGTCTCGTCCAGGAATCGAACCCCAGATCAATGGATTTGTTCTTTAACGATCTAGCTACTGAGCTACCAAGATCACTCTAGATTAGAATCTAATGTTCAGACGTGGGATTCTCACCTTTAACAAATAAAAAAAAGAAAAACAGCCAGGTCCTCCATGGTTTGATCCGTTTCTCTCTCTTTTAACCATCCATCTACAATCCTTTTCATCAGAATGCGGATTAATCGCTTGCTCATTTATTTAGATTTAGTATGGTTCTGTCTGTCAATGCTCTTAATCATCCTGCGCTCATTTTTTCTATTCTGCCCATTATATACAAAAGAACCCTCTTTATATTAAGAGACTCGACCTTTATCTTAATGCTACTTAAGCATACTAAAAATTCTTTGGTAGAGACTGTGTACAAATTTGTTTCGGTTTGTAAAATATATTTATGAGAATTTTGTATTTTTTTATATTTTTATTTTACTTGTACAAAAAAATTCAATATAGATCAACTCTACAATAAACATCAACATTTTTATTAAAAGAATGAAGTAGAAATTGGCGGAACCTGTACAACAAGAGTGGATGATAATCGAATGAATAAAACCACGGAAAACCCTCAAAATAATGGACGGATGTGGACTATGGGTAGCTTGGAAGCAGTTATGGGCCCATTAATTTAAATTAAAAATTTTAAATACGTATTTGTAAATATTGTAAGTAAAAATAGCCAATAAAATTTATTTGAATTATGTACCGGTAAATATAATAATTTATAAATAATGTATAATTTCTAATTTATTTTTTTCTACTTTTGTTTTACTTGTTAGTTTCTTTACTAATTCGTATTTTTTTTTTAAATTAAATGAATAAAATCATTAAATTAGAATGATTATATAAAAATCTATAAGTAAAATAAATAAAATAAAATAATAAGATTAATATAAATTCAAAGTAATAATAATACAAAAATAAAAATAAAAAATTAACGAAATTGTAATTCAAATAACATCTTTACAATTAAATTTAACAACAAAATTGTTATAGGGGTCAATATTGTTTTTTTTTTAACACTCACACTTTTTTCCATTCACAATCACACACACATGCATGCAGTCATTTCGGCAACCTAGGCCATATAAGACTTTATACGATAACCGTTATTGAATATATATATATTTGGTGTCCAAGCATTTTTATTTATGCCATATGGCACGCTAGACACTACACCAACCCCGAGGGCGTTATATATTGTTAAATGTTTTTAATTTTTTATTTCAAATTCTATTTGAATTTATATAGATTAGAAGTCACGGGGTTGATTGATTAAATGAGAATGATTAAATAAAAAATCAAAACGTCAGCGGGTAATCAAAATAAATAATTTTCCTATCTATTCTGATTTATTGGGTTTTATTTAATATATAATTTATAGAGTGTTATTAATCCATCTGTAAAGAGACAGAGAAGAGGAATTTGTTCAAATTGGATTCAAGGAGTTCCAGTAGGAATTTAATGAATATCCTCTGTCTGGAATGTTTATTTATTTTTAATATTATTTATTCATTGAATTTTGAACCAGTCAAATATGATATATTTATTATTTTAATAAGAATGACAGAACAATTAATTGTTTTTTATTTTAATTATTGTATTTATTTGTAGTTTTATGTAAATATAATAATTTATAAATATAATAATAATATTGAATAATTTCTGATTAATATTTTGAAATTGATTTTTACTTTCTCTTACCTATATGTATTTTTTTTTAACACACACACTTTTTTCTCAATCACACTCAACACTCACGCACACATTCACACAGTCTTTTCGGCAACCCAGGCCATATAAGACTTTGACGATAACCGTTGTTATTTATAATATCTTTTGAAGGTCCAGGAATTCTTTATTTAATATATGTATATGTAAATATAAGCGGTCAAATGAATTTTTGGATAAAAATTATTTCTTTAATTAATTTGTAAATTTAAATATAAGCGGTAGTAAATTTGTACTAGCAATTGAATAAACTCTAAACAAAATAAGCAATGATGACACGTCAAGAAATTGAGCCAGCGGTGTAGTGTATACACGTTACGTACACGGTACGTACCTAGTGTGAGCAAGGCGGCGAGTTAACGGTTCTTGAACGGACTCTGAAAAAATGGCTGAGTGATTGATTTGTTTTTGTCCGGTGCTCCCTGTTTTTGCTAAATATCTCGACTAAAACCAAGAAGATTATAACATCAAACTATCAAATATGTTCGTTTGACCATACTGGTCATTATGAATAAATTATTATCAAAATCCGTCAAGGGAAAGTGAAAATACAGCCAGTGTTTCGATAGCGGTTCCCAACCTCGTTGTCGATAAAACGCATCGTATCTAAATCCAGCCTAAAAGAACATTTAATTTGCTTATTAATAAGAAGAATATTATTGTGTTAAAGAAGAAAGAAGTCCTTCAAGAGAATATCACGACTCTCGTACACCGTAGCTGTTAAAAGATAAGCCGAAATTTCATTTATTTTTCGAAACGCAAAATTATTCAAATCAAAAATTAATTCAAAAATTAAAAACTATTTTTTTATTATTAAAACTTTAAAAATAATTTGCGTCAATCCCTAATCCAAAATGTTTTTTTTTTTTTTTTTGTTTGAAAAATTAATCTTATTCTAAAAACTAAAAACATCCGTCTTAAAATAATACTATCCGCGTTAAAATTATTTAAAATAGACTTAAAACAGCTTTAAAAATTAAAAATAAAATAAAAAAAAAATACGTAAATGGATAATTATTAATTAATCTCAAAATGAACTATGAATAAATCTGAAATTAAAAATAAACTGATTAAATATAAAAATGATTAAAAAGAATTTAAGAAAATAATTAAATGAATTGTCTTGAATAATTTAAAAACGATAAATAATAAAATGAGATATTTGGAAAAAACCCCCCCCACCCAGGCTTATTCCGGCCAAAGGCCCCGGTACTGCAAGTGCTGACTCTAGAGTATCTTTCCTTAACTAAAATGCAACCTATTCTGTAAATATTAGCCTTCAGAAAACTCTTTTCTATTTTTGTCGCCAGCTCTTGGACTATTACTCTTGTACTTCATAAGAAAGATAGGAGAAATGGTTGCCATGGCAACAAAATATAAATATTTTTCTATAATAATAAATTTTACATCTTGAATTCTAATATATGTCTACATCGAAAAATCTGGTGCGACAGTCACACCAGATTTTTTTTGTTTTCAATTTCAAATTTCTATATGAACCCTGTTATTCAATGGTGTGTCAAAGACCAAATATCGAGTTTTGAGAAAATCAACATTAAAGTTTTTCTGATTTAAATTGTTTTTTATTAGATTATATATCATTTTTTTTTTGTCAATTGTGCAAGTAAATACTGTAATTATGGCAGATATTCATAAATTATCTCTAAAAATATGACTAATTTAGAGGAAAAAAATAAAATATAAAAAATTATTTTTACAAAATTCTCTATGAACGATATATATTTGTAAAAAATGCTTCAAAGTCCATTGACCCATGATTGAAAAATTCTCTAAGTCCAATTATATTTGCAAAAATGCTTCAAAGTCTCTTTATATTTAATACTAGTAGCATAGAAACTTTTTATCAAAATCACATTCATCAATTTTAAATAGTATTAATATTTTAAAATTAAATACAAAGTGATATCAAAATTTTCTCACCAATTAATTTCTGAATAAATAGCTTGGAAACAGTAAATCAAAGTTATAATAATGAAATAGACTTAATATTACGGCCACTTCAACCTAACCTAACCTAATATTATTTATTTTGTTGTCTTTTCGAAATCGCACTGATCCTCATCCTCATCTTCATTTTCATTATCAGGAATAATATCAAAAAATTAAATTTTGACGTCTACGAATTCAGAGAAAATTTTCTCATTTTTCAAAAAAAAAAAAATGATTTTTGTTTATTTAAGGGGAAAAAAATATATATAATATTATTTGGTAAATAACTTTTTATTGGTTGTTAAAATCACACTGGTTAAAACTCAATTAAACGATATTAATTTATTGTTAATTGGAAAATTATATATATATATATATATATAGTTCATAGAAAAAGATAGAAAACATTATAGAATTAGGCTAAAAGAAATTAAAAAATGAATTATAATTTTTGTAGGTTATGAAATACTTGTATTAACTTTCAACAAATGGAATATAGTAATGGTGTATTGAATATATAAATTTGAAATAAATAAAATTAATATTTTCTTGAGTTTATATTAAATACCTCTAAACAATAGCGATGCCGGTGTTCATAATTGAAAATACTTAGGGCATAAACGCAACAATATATCTCAAGCGTATAGTTGTTTACGATGTCTTGCACTTGACGCATAAATGAAAAATTGTTCTTTTCAAATTAAGTATTACGAAACAACATGTTAAGTACATAAATCATTATTGAAAAATGTAAAATCCTGCATTGAAATATTGTAAAAATAATTTTATGCTTTTACATTAAAAATACATTTTTTTAGGACATATTTCATAAAAAATACTATTAATTAAAGCATTTGAAACAATATTCGATGCTTAACTCAATTTTGAATTTTTTGGTCTTTGACACACCATTGAATAACAGGGTTCATATATGAAGAATTTATTTTTTTTCTTTGTTTTTGTTCATACGGAAGTTCTTAACTCGACAAATCTCATCTGTCAAGTCAAATATAAATGAGCTCTTATAATATTCATTTTACCCAGCTATTATCTCTTTTCATTTGTCAACGGTTTATTTTTTTTTTATATATCCTTATTCTTTCTTTCACTAGCGGTTTTTAAACGACAGACGGATTTTTTCTTATAAAGAGATAACAAATGAATTCTTTTTTTTTATATAGGCCTATATAGAAGAAAATTTGTAATTTTGTTCTATCAAATTGAAGGAATGGTTATTTTAAACTCTAGTATAGTAGAACAAATATGATTTCCAAATATTCCCGAGTAAAAACGATCGAGGGATACACACGCCCGCAGCAGGTCAGCAAACCTTGAGGGACACACAGGGATACACACGCCCGCACCAGGGACACATTTTTCTTCTGGGCACTTTCGATCTATTGTGTGTATCCCTGTGTCAAGGTTCACTATGCAGATCTGCTGCGGGTGTGTAGATCCCTCGATCATTTGGCTGTAAATACAAGAATGGGAATTACAGCGAATTCCATTTAGGAAAATACATGGCCCTTAATGGGCCAAGCCTGGGCCAGGATTCCAGGGCTCCGGCCCAATAAAAGCCCCTTAGTATTTTCTTATAAGGGCTAGTACTCAACAAGTAAATTCCAGGAACATCCAACATATACAGTCCCACCTTGATCAAAAAGTTTGAGGAATTTATACAAAAAATTTAAAACAGAATCCCGGACCCCAAGTAAGAGACATACACAGGTTGATCAAGATGTATGAAATTATTGCTATATTTATTGTATATAGTATATTTTTTGTAAATACAATAAATTAATAGCAATTTATGTAATTATTTTTTTGTGTTGGAATTCATTATTTAAATATTATTCAGGTCTATTCTCTAAGCAAAAACGTTAACTTTTAACATCTGTAAACAGTGTTAATTCATTTTAACATTTCCTTGCTTCAAATTGCTATTCTGTAAGCAAAAACTTTAAAGCCTAATCGTTAATATTTAGTCAATAGTGTTAAAAATTAATGTCATGTGTAGGGGGTGCCTTTAATATTTTAACTACGTATTTAATGCATAAAAATGGCGCCTTTAACCTAAAAAGTAAGGTTATGATTTTGACAGCTTTGAAATAAAAACAGCATGTTAAAACTTTGTTGAGAGAATAGCATTTTTTAACGCTGGTGTTATTACTTTACTTTTTGACACCCATTTGTTGATGTTATATTTTTAACTTCTGTTAGGAAATAGACCTGATTATGTGTTTTCTTTTTTATGCACATTTATTTGATAGTCATTTGTAATAAAATTCGTTATTTAATTAAATGCATTTTAAATCTCTAACAAAAAAAAGAGGCTGCGATTAAAAATCGTAAGACTTCCAAAGTGTAGAATCCATTTATAATAAAAATTGATTAAAATTCCCAGCATGTTCAAAATTATTCTTTATTAAAATAAAATTATAATTTTAAAATGAAGAATTCTTCTTTACACCTGAAGATTTTTTTTTTTTTTTTTTTGAATCCAATTTATTGAATAAATTAGAATCTTAATTCTCTTTCTCTTTCTCTCTTTTTCTACTGAAATGTGAAATGAATTCTTATCAACCTTTTTTTTTTTATCTCAGGTTGGTAGTTCATATAAAATCGATTTTTTTTTTTCTTTCGAGG
The DNA here is from genome assembly GCA_023213315.1 of Euborellia annulipes. Classification (NCBI taxonomy): domain Eukaryota; kingdom Metazoa; phylum Arthropoda; class Insecta; order Dermaptera; family Anisolabididae; genus Euborellia; species Euborellia annulipes. Next base: position 137,312 of record JAKCPI010001396.1, read on the forward strand.
CCAATTTAAAAGAGAATATCTACTTGTTATTGCGTTCGAACCATTTCTTTTGAGACTTTTTACATAAAGACAATTGAGATCATTTTTGATTTCTCCCTTCTAGAAAGCTCAAATAAAGGGGGGGAGAAGGGGAAAGAGAGGTAAGAGAAAGAGAGAAAAAAGGGAGAAAAGGGGGGGGGGCGGGGGGTAAAAAAAACATTATTGATTAAATTGTATTCAAACACTAATACAATATTCACTTGAACTATGTTTATTATACTGTATTATTTTTATTTGTAGTTTGTAGATGTAAATTGTGTTTGATGAATAGATGAAGTTATGACTGTAACTCGAAAACTCAAGGATGGTGTTGCCAAAAAGCATTTTTTCTATCTATTTGTTACTTCATATTTGGGTCTCGTTCTTAGTTCAGTGTCAAGTCTCCAACTGACGATTGTCAGGAAGATTACTCTTTTCTTCGCTTTATCTGTACTGCCATGGATATGTAACTCGAAGTGGTAAGATATAATTTATTATTATACTAAATAGTAAATAGAGTGATATAAATAGGCTATTTATTCAAATAGGACTTTAGTCTTAGGGTTTTTTTTTCTCCGGCTAATATTGTACAGTAGTACAAAATATATTCATTTTCTGTTTAAATTATCATTTTTATTGTCCAATAAACTTATTCTATTCAATATCTAATGACGAAGGTGATAATTAGTGAATACCTGATATTGTTTCTTAATGGTAATGTTAAGTTCAAGAATTGATAATTGATTGAAGATAAACTAAAAAAAAAAAATAATAACATTAAATATAATAAAATAGAGCTAACCAGATGTTCTAGAATTGAATGGCCAAGAAGAAAGAAGCAGTCAGCCAACACCCAAAAATTTGCTAAAATTTATTGTTAAGATGTAGGTTGTTTATTTATTTTTCTGTCATAGTCATACTATGATCTTAAACAAATAAATTTTGAATAGTTTTTTTTTTTTTATTTGTGCCAAACTCAGATACCGAAGAATCAATAAATATCTTTATCTTTTTTTATTTTAATAGATAAGATCTTATCCTTTTGAGGTGTCAAAGAGTTTGAGAATATGTTTATTAATTTCTAAGTATTTATTTAATCCTTTTTCCAACGTCTTGGATTTCCATTTTCATTATTTTTGACTTAAATATAATTATGGATGTATTGTATTAAAACACTAATACAATACTCACTTGAACATTTATTATTTTTATATGTAGTTTGTATTAATAGATGTAAATTATGTTCGATAAATAGATGAAGTTATTGACTGTAACTCGATAACTCATGTTTATAATAAAATTTATTTTTGAAATTTCCCTTCCTCCTCATGCTGGGGCCTGAATATATGTATATTTTATTTATTAAGACATAACCAGGTAATGAAGAGCAATATTCGTTTAAAAAAAAGAACCGATCAGAAAAATAACGATTCCCAATCTGATTTGATTTCCAAAAATTGGATCAGTATTTAAATCCGAATTTTAAATCCTTTTGTTAAATCCGATCCTTTCATTAATTTCTGAAACCAAAATGAATGTCTTTTAATATATTAAATTTACATGAAAATTATTTCTCCTTTAAATTGAAATTTGGCAAATCAAAAAAAATGAGAATTTTAATAACACTACGTACTGTACGCCTTCCCTGTATGTACGTATAATAAAATAAAAAAACATTTCTTGATGGAATTTATTTATTTTTTCTATTAAACGTGATCTGAAATAATTTAAGAACCGCCTGGAAAAATTCGATAAGATGAAAAAAGGAAAAAAAAAATGAAAATAAAATAAAAATAAAAAATGAAAGTAAACAAGTAGAAAAATGAAGAAAAATAATTTATGGTATCGTCATTATTATACCTCGCTAGAGAAATGAAATGTGAATTTATATATATATTTTTTTTCTCTTTATAAATAAGAGTTGAAAGAAATCAAAGAATTTTATTTCTTTAACTAACTGAGCAACCCGCCAATGGAGTCCCTCCCTCTTGAACGCCTTTTTTTTAAATGCGTCTTTTCACTTTTTCAATTTCTCCTTTAAACGATTAGAATGAAATATTTGGAATATTGTTAAGGTGAAGGGAGCAACGACAAACTCGGGATAGGTTAAATTGAAAAACATTTGTAATGGGCTGAATTTATTGGATGTTTTTTTCAAAATTGACGAGAAGTCTTTATTTATTATCTTAAATACTATTCAGCTTTTGAAAAAACAGGAAAGAATAAAGTCTTTTAAAAATTGTGCAATATCATAAGACAAAAAATTACAAATTTCAAAATTTCTAAAAAAAAAAAAAAAAAAAAATGTGAAACACCCACATACACACATACGTTAATGTATTGATATTTACTACAAAAGTGTGTTCTCGCACTCTTTTGTGTATTTCTCCCAGCATCCCTATGCTGTTCAGATCACGACAAACAGAACTACTCAATTCCAATCTTCCTTTAACCCCATGAGAGGCGGCAATGGCTAAGCTAAGGATTACGAAGTCTCAACACGGCTCGGGTTCGGATCCAGCTTGCCGCAAATAATTCAAACATCCTGCCCAAGTCTCTTCTTAGGGTAGGAAAGGGGGATAGCCCCACCGTGTTATCACAAAGGGCCTAAGTGTGTTCCCTCTCTGGGAACGGCCACTTCAACATAACCTAACCTTGTCCTCATGACCTCCCCCGATTGGAACAAGCTCCCTGCGTCGATCTTCCCCAAAACCTACAATCTTCAGACTTTCAAGTGTAACCTCAACAGGCATCTTCTCAGTTCCCGCAGTTGAGTTTCCCCTTTATGCTTCTCCTTTTGTTCTTATTTTCTTCCTGGCTGCATGTGACCTCTGGTCATTATAGGTCTTCGGACCTTATGCACCCATTCCAAAAAAAAAAAATCCCTACAAAAGAATTTGCTAGAAAAGCTTGTACTCAAGTGCGTTGGGGTGTTTACTATAAAAGTGTACAATGTACACACAGGCATATACATATACACGAGAGAGATTTCTAAAAAATGTTTTTATTTTTATCCGGGATATCAAGATCGAACTTTTCGACGATTACAATACTTCCCCTACTCTAGCAAAAATGTTATAATTTGTAAATATTTTTAATTACGGGATGGGAGGTAACTTGTTTTTTTACAGAATGTGTAGTTACATGTTCTACAAAGCAAACTTGATTTTGTACTTTTCTTTTATGTATGTACAGTAAATTCTTTTTACAACTAATATATTTATTTTAGAAAAATTGAAATTATTAAAAGGAAAAAATAAAAGAGTAGAGAGATGAATTAAATATCAAATCAAAAATGGCATGTTTTTTTTTTTTTTTCAAAGCGTTTTTTATTTTTACACTAGAGTATTTTTCAATATCTTCATATTCCATTGAATGGCTGCTGCTTGCTCTCTTTTGATCTCGCTTTCTCTCTTTAAAGCCACAAAATAGAGATGCCAATTTCCTAAATAATTCAAACGACTGATTCCTTTTTTTTTTTTTTTTAACCTATTCATATTTTTCCCTTTTACTTCAAAATATTCGCTGAATGTGTTATTAAAGGAATTTGTTTTATTAAAAATTTTCAAATATTATTTGACCTCTTTACTGGTATTAATTTATAAATTCAAGGAAATGAAATTTAATATCACAAAAATCAACACTTAATTATGTTAACTTGAATTACAATATTCATCTTCGAAAATAAATGACACAAAGTGTTTCTACAAATAAATTTGTATTATTATTGGTAATAATACCATCTGTTTGGTATAAGGTATCTATTAATAAACCCTTAAGGACTGATATAATCAAAGAATCATTATTTTGATGATGATGATACTCGGAGGTCTGTAATTCAGGTGAAATTTGAGATATGTATGACGAATCAAAAAAAAAAAAAAGGCGGCGGCATCATAAAAAAAAAAATCAATCTGATACACATACATACATGGAGTGAGATTGTTATGTTTAGCTTCCCGTGAGGTAAATGGACAATGTTTGGCCTTTAATTTCTCTCTACCCCTTGTTTGGCTATAAACCCGCTCTTGTACTCTCATCGTTCGCTCTTTAATAATTAAACATGAATGATAAATTAAATAGGAAAGCCCGTGAATGTTGTCAAAAAATATTATCTGCATATCTATACTCTTATCAGAGGTTCTCAATCTTTTTTACATCCCCCCCCCCCTCCCTCAATCTTTTTTAATATAGTTTATTTGTAGATGTTAATTTTAAAATATAATACATGATATTGTATAATTAATTAATGTTAAAAATATAATCGTTCAAACACTTGAATTTCTTTAAAAATAAAATCTGATGTGACTGGTCGCACAGCACACAACTTTAAGAAAGTTGTGTACTGTGCTTGTCACACCAGATTTTTTGTGTCGACATATATTTAGTTCCCGACAGTACTGTACATTTATTTTTATTCATTCACAAATTTATGTTTAAATTTAAAATATCAACCGTAGGCTCTAAGTGAAACATGTATAAATGAAAATAGGAAAATTAAAACATTAGTTTATAAAATTACTTAAAACTTAACAACTAATGCACATTTTGACACTTGATAGAAGTGTTTCAACAACTTTTGATGAAGTCACATGAGTGTCAATGTTAAAAATGTTGATTTTTATATTTATAACTTAGTGTTTTTAATTTTTCAATTTTCATTTATATCTATTTTTATTTATATAGATTTTGTACATATTATTAATTTTATTTTTTGAACATTTTGTATATGTTATTATTTTTATTATGTATTTTAACACTATTACTGTGTTTAAAAGAGGAATAAATAAATTCGTATTATTTTGAAGACTTGAAGAAAATAAATTGAAAATTTAGTAATAGATTAAATTATGGTGTGAATCAATCAATACAATACAATATACAAACACAAAAATACAATAAATTTTATTTTATTTTCCATAATAGATTGTTCTAAAATATTAAAAGAAAGAAGTTGACATTCGAGTGACTCATTACTTCATAGCTCTCACTCAACAACAACATCAACAACATTCGATTTGTTATTCGTATCCAGAGAGGGAGAGGGGAATAAATTAGAATTTCATTCGGGTGTAATTTATTTTTAAAACATGGGTCAGTGATTTGCTCTCTCACTCATTCAAAAAAACACCTCCAGGGCTACCAAACCAACCGCTCAAACACTCAGGCGACAACTAAATCATTTTCTATACTCTACTAACTAAGATTTCATACGATGATTAGATAAATGGTGCTGGTGGTGGTTGGGTTATTTATTAAAATTAATCCTTTTAGAATTTATGATGGTGGCCATCGGTAGCGCAACTGATCCAATATATTGATATTTCACAATTAAATGAATGATGACCACCTTCACAAGCCAACAACATAAACACCTCTTTTTTTGTTCTATTCTTCAAATACCATTGGACAATTATTAATTATTATGTAGAATGCAATGTCTTCGCTCCTCAAACACCCTGTAATGTTTTTGTAATGCCTCGCTCCCCAAACCTCCTGTAATTTTTTTGCAATGGCTACGCTCCCCAAACACCCTGTAATTTTTTGCAATGGCTTCGCTCCCCAAACACCCTGTAATTTTTTTTGCAATGGCTTCGCTCCCAAATTAATCTTCACTCCCCAAACACCCTGTAATTTTTTGGAATGGCTTCGCTTCTTAAACATCCTGTACAATTTTTTGCAATGGCTCGCTCCCCAAACACCCTGTAATTTTTTGCAATAGCTTCGCTCCCCAAACATCCTGTAATGTTTTCTTGAACTTGACGTTTGTTTTTTGACTAAACTGTGTTTTACTGTTAGTAGTGCTTATTTTATTCACCTCAATTTATTTAGTTGTAAATTAATCTATTTTTCTTGAAAATTCCATTGCAAGGAAAATAAATACAATAGATTTATTTGTTCAGTAGATTTAATAGTTTGTTATATTTCCAAAAAAAAAAAAATTTCCCAAAAAAACCCCCCAAAAAAAAAAAATAAAAAAAAAAAAAAAAAAAAAAACATTTATTGAAATTCCACTCACCTCCTGGGGAACGTTCGAGAAAAAGAGCATCGTCAGATTGAAATACATAAAAATACACGTTTAACTTCCATTTTAACACCGCATGGTGAAGGAGCTTTGTTGAATAGGAAAAAGAGCCTAATTTAGTTAAAATCTCCCTTCAGCTTTGATATCATATTCATAGATTAGTTTCTTTTTCATTTTAACACCGCAAAACAGGTGTTACATCGTCTTCCAGGACTTATAATTTGTATATGTATTTTTTAGACCTGATGATGGCCAAGGCCGAAATTGAAATGAATGCGCACATAGTCACGTGTCAGTAAAAGCCTGATCCTAGAAAAAAAAGAAAATTGTCTTTATTTCCTTAACTCTGCTTTCTCTAGGAACTTCGATTTGAGCAACAATATATCAACTTATTATATATTACTTTTCTCGATTCCATTTTTATTTTTAATCTTACATTTTCTTCCCACTTCAGCAATACATCCTTAATTCCTTGCTTTAAGTTTTATAAATTAATTTTATTATAAAAATTAATAACGATGATATAACAATTGAATTGATCGCCGCCGATGGAGAGGGGGGAGGAGATTTGAACGTGGCATAACTCAGAGGTGAGTCAGCAAGAGGCAAAACAAACCAGGATCAGCCAGACAGGTTTCACTAGAGTTTTTTTTTGGAACTGATATGCAATAAGAACCAACACACACACAGAAAACACACACACACACACACACACACACACACCAATTGAACAACATCCCGTTCAAGACTATTTTTTTCTTTATTAGATTAATTAGAGGATGCACAAGAGATAAAACAATGTTGTTATCAATAAGACTATATATATGTTTGTTGTCTAAGTTTCCCCTTAAATCAATACTTTTGTCATTATCTTGTAATGCTAAAATCATAGATCAGTATTCTTATGTCATTTCTCTGCATATTATGTTATATATATACATTTATGACTGTTATCGTTATTTATTAATTATAAACACATTTATTCTTAAGCCCTAGGCGGACTTATTATCTTTATACATTAGAAATATATAAAAGGAATAGACTTCTAGTTTTTAAAAAGGATTAGCTGGTTTTACTACTGGTTGAGGTTGAGCTGGTTATTGGGGTGGAGGAAACAAGCATATTGTTCATATTTGTAATTTTTGTTATTTGAAATGTAAAAATTATTTTTTTGAAATAAGAAAAAGTTTTGATCATAAATAAAATGGACCCAGAATAAATGAATGTTTCTTATTTCAAAATGCAAAATTTTATAATAAATATTGTGACAGAGAGTTATAATTTTTTTAATAATTTGTTAAAAAATCAAGGAAATTAATTTTTTTTTGTTATCAAGCAAATACAGCAAACCAACTGTCCCAATAATCTTTCATTTTTGTTTTTAAATTTATAAATGAATTTATTGTTATTATTAATCACATATTAATTCTGAAAATTTCAAAATAAGCTTAGATGATTTAATTAAAAATTTAGTTCAGCACATTAAATTTTAAATGTTGCTGAGTGATGAAATAAAATGAATAAATTAGCTTTAAAAGTTCATTTCGTCTACTTGTTGAACATTTTTTTTAATCAAAAACAGAACTTACCATCATTTACCGATGGGATCTCTGAATCCTGAAATTGCATAATAATTATGAAAAAAGATTCTATAAAAAAGAGTAAAGATTTATGTTTATCAACACGAAGTTAACTTCAATACCGTTAACGGCAGTTAAATAAACAAAATTTTTCTACTATCTTCAAATGCTTCGCTGCTCGCTGGTGCTTCGCTACGCTTCGTCTTTGAAGCTAGTTGGGGGTTCGGAAGACCTACCTTATTTTTTTTTTTTTACTACTTAACGTCTTTTTTGAACTTTAAATCTTTTCCTCCCTCCCGTACTTTTTCTCCTTTTCCGAGTTTTCTGGACTTTACGTCTTTTTCGAACTTGTATACCTTAACAATTTTTAGTTAGTTCTTTTATTACTCAACTTTTTTTTTTACAACTTCGTCATTCATCTATTTTTTTTTTCCAATATACTTTTACTAATTCTCCTTTCACTTTTATTAATACACCAAGCTAGTCTTTTATATCATGTCCATCATGGTATATCCTAAATTGGTATTTGTCCTCCGAAGCCGGGCATTGCGGTTAGTATCTAATAAATCAAACAAATCAATAACAGGGGAATCTTATTGCTGACTAATTTTAATTAGTCTCTACGTATGTGTGTGTGTGTGTGTGTGTATAGACAAAACGGTTGATAATTGACTGCGTGTAAGCAACGAAAACTCTTCCTCTATTTTTTTTTTCACTGATCTCATCAACTGATCGTCTCTTGATGATAAGACTCATTTTCAGACTAATTTGATCACTGATCCATTTATCCCTATCATCAATTATTTTAAATGATACGTGGTATAATAAACAATTCCATCTCTTTGTTGTCGTTGTTGTGATCATTTTGTTTTATTTTATTTTTCCTAAATGGTAACACACAAACATCAAATAAAATTCCGATGACAATGAGTTTTTATTTAGGCGTGGTCTCTTCAATTTTTTTTTTTTTTTTTGAACAGCTTGTTTCATTCATAAATGAGGCAAAGGAAAAAAAAGAAAAGAAACGACATATTTATTTGAGCGGAAATAAATATGATTTGATACAAGAGGAGAAAATAAAATCAAGTCTTCATTTATGTTTATTATTAGAAATGAAATTTGAAATAAAATTAGCCATTTAGATAAAATTGGACACTAACTATGTATACGTATTTAGTCCGCATTTCACTTACACATTCTGTTAGTTTATTTGTTGTAATAAATTGTTCAAATAAAAAGAAAATTATGCTATAGTAGTTACTCAGAATTAATAGTTCTTTAAAATAAAATTCACGAAATTAAAAACTGATTTATCTTAAAATTTATACATAAATTTGTTGGCGTTATTTTGTATTTGTATTATTTATATATTTATTGTTGAAAAATTTGTGCATAAATGAGCTATTATAATTGTGGGTTTATTTTGTATTTGTATTGTATTATTTATATTTATTGTTAAAAATTTTGTACATAAATGAGTAATTTTATTGTGGTGTTATTTTGTATTTGTATTGTATTATTTACATATTTATTGTTAAAAATTTTGTGCATAAATGAGTAATTTTATTGTGGTGTTATTTTGTATTTGTATATTTATTGTAATGAAAGAGATGGCCCAGTAGACTCATCTAAGTATTAATATATTTTAAAGAAATAACGCTTTTTGTAGAGGTAAATTTATTTTTGTTTATAAACTACGTAGTATAATATCCGAAGCAAAACTTCTTAAGGACTCTAAATTATTTTTATCTTTTATTTTCACTAAACCCGCGAAATTTAAAATATTTTTTATTTAAAAAACTATTCATTTTAGATTAAAAGGATATTAAATAAACTCCTATTGAATTTTTATGCAGAATCCAAAAACAATAAAATTTATGATTCGTTCTATTTGAAACAAATATGAATTTTTACAACTTTTTGATATTCACAAATAAACAATTATTATAGGCATCCTGTATATAAAATTTCAAGTTTTTATAATTAAGTATGATTCTTTAATACCAATAGAGAATTCTAATTGATTAAATTAATATTACAACGAAGAATTTATTTATTATTAATTTGTAAAAAAATAGGCGCTAAATTTGAAAATTTTACAAATATTTTGAACTCAGAAATGGTGAATTTTAGACATCAAATGAAATTATCTAAGTTTTTAACGAATAATCTTATGATGTCAAAATATGTATGTATATGGGGTGTTTTATAGAAAATAAACAAATTTATGGTGAATTTATTTAAATCTTCTATTAACGACGCGTTCAGTATGGGAATGTGAATTATTTCTCTTCTCTTTTTAACCACTACTCTAAAATCAGAGCCACAAAGTTAAATACTAAACGAATTGGAATAAAGGGGAATTAAAAGCCACAAAACGAGAGAGAAAGAGAAAGAAAAAAAATGCATCAATTGAATTCTAAATTGAATGGCGCTTAATCTTTGGATTGGTGAGAATAGATTTAATGAGGTGTATTGTGTGTGTGTGTGTGTAGCAGGAGCCAAGATGCTGTGCGCCAATTAACGCAACGGCAAGCAGCATAATTGGACAAGTGATGAGCGCGTGATGAGTCATCACGCGTGTGACTCCAACCCCATTAGTGTGTGTGTGTGTGTGTTATCTCTCTCTTTTTACTTTTCTTTTTCTAACCAATGAACAAAACAGGCTAAAAATTTTATATTGACATTACAACTGCTACGTAGATTAACCGATAAAGAGTGAGAGAGAGGACAATGGATGCACGATCAGGGCACAGGGGCATTGTTCAAATATCCCATTATACGTGACTATTATCGACTATCGAAATTTTGATAGCATCTCTTTCCAACGAGAAAAACATACCTATTAAAAAAAATGCTATAAATTATTTAAATAATCTTTTACGTTTGGTATAGTGGCGGATCTATATAATAATAATAATAACAGGATATCGACCTTTACACTTTGCTTACTTTTACAGAAGTTTCGGTAACGCTTCGCTTCCATCTTCAGGGCCTATGGCCATCGAATATTTAAATAAAATTCTGTTTTTTTAACAATAAGTTACTTACGAAATAATTGTGTAGATGGATGATGTCGGGATATATATACACAATTAGTGATTACTAACAATAACCACATTGTGTTTATTAAAGCTTTTGTGGTTTGAATTTTTAATTATAGCCTATACCACATTTTGAATTAATTATTTATTAAAAATATAAATACTTATTCTGGAGCCGTTATCAGTACTTGAAAACGATTACGGAATAAGCAGTCGAAACGTTGTACAGTATTTATATTTTTAATAAATAATTAATTCAAAATGTGGTATATAATTAAAAATTCCTCTAATAATAATAACCACATTGTTTATAATATATAAATTTTTTTAAACAATTGTATATTTTACTACAATATTATATTGTACTGTTAAGGTGTGCCCACAATGGAAAAAAACAATCTGAGTTTTTTTTTTTCTCTTCAGTTATTCAATATTTCGTATGTCAAAATGGTCAATTAATTATTTAAAAATGTTTATCAGTTTTATTTTACGGGATTTAATTTATTAAAATATATAAACAATTTATTTTTATTTTATTTTTGTATTTAACGAATAAGGTATATCAGATTCTCTTGTTAAAAATGTATGTATTTTTGTTTTTGTAGTTTTGTATTTTTGTTTACATTTTATTTTTACTATTAATGCTTTCTTTTTTGTCATAGTTCAAAAATATTATATTTAATATTGTAATAGTGGGCAAATTTCTCTCTATTTTTGAATAATAATAATAATAAAATAAAATGCCAATTTTTTCTAGCGATGACAAGTGGCTGTAGACTATAAATTGGATATAGGAGATTTAGCTGTCAGGGAATTAAATAAAATACTTTTATTTAATCAATCTCGATGTTTCAGTTGCTAATCATGACCTTCCTCAGGACGATTAATTGTTATAATTCAAGATTATTTTTAACTGTTATTGCAAATTATACAATATTCATTTAATGACTTATGTGAGGAACTTGCTCGCTTCGAGCTTCTTACAATCAATGGTCCAATGTTAATCTTGTATTCTAACAATTAATCGTCCTGAGGAAGGTCGTGATTGGCGCCCGAAACGTTGACAATTTATTAATTAAATTTAAGTTTTTTTTTATTTAATTCCCTGGCTGCTACGTCTCCTATATCCAATCAATTTTTTTTTTTTTTTACAAATTGTTTTCTTTTCTCAAAAGGAGATGAAAGCGAAGCGTTTCCGAAAGAAACGAAACTAAATTTTTTTTTTATTATAACTTTTGCATTCCATTTTGTTTTCATGGGTTCGAATTATTTTATTTTCACTTTGTCGATATTTCGGAGACTAAATGTCACACATTTTCAGGACCAAACAAACAAACAATAAGAAAAAAGTAAAAAATCAAGTACAAGTTGTAAAAAAAAGTAAACAAAAAAATACACACATTTTTAATAAAAGAAAAAGATAAACAATCGGTATCTTATTACAAACATTGTGTAATATAAGATACCTTACACAACATCCAACTAACATGGACTAAAAAATCTTTTCTCAGCCTTCTTCAGTTGTTAAGGAGAGTAGAATATTATTATACCATTAAATATATAAATTATCCTGCTTGTCCGTGTAAAAGCATGACCGTATCCTCGACGCAATTGTTGAGTTTGTTCTTTTTTTTCCCTTCAGTTTTCGGATGTAAAAACGTTTTTAACAGTTCTATTTTACGTGATTTAATTTATTAAAATACAATATAAACAATTTATTTTATTTATTTATTTATTTATTGTATTTTTAATTGAAATGTCAATTTTAATTTTGTAAGATTTTATAGTTAAATTTAAAACACTTTTTTTTACATTCTTGGAATAAAACTGAAAAAGGATTTTAAATTAAAATTTTTTCTATCTCTCTTGGCAATTAATTAAGACATTAATTGAAATAACATTTGAAAATAAGAGAAGAAAGGATGGGAGAGAGAGAGAGAGAGAGAGCATGGTGGTCCAGCAGTTGCAGCCTCCACACCCACATTGTACATATGTGTGTGTGTGTGTGTGTGTGCATGAATGATCATCATTAAAGATTCGGTTATAAAAACAAGCGGCGCTCTTTTCTCCGATGACGTCGTATGGCGTCATACCAAATTTGGTGTTGGTTTTTGCGACAGCGATTGATTGGATGGATGAGATCCCAACAAGGAAATTCTCCCTCCTTCCATCATGATGATGAGTAATTAGTTGGCTTATCACTTATCACTAACGAAGGGTTTGTTGTTGTTGCAGGTGACGACGACGACGATGTTTCTGCATCGACAACAACGACAGCGACAACATCGTCACCAGGGTGAGTTTATTTTTTTTTTGTTTTGCTATCGTCTAATGATGAGATCACTATTATACTTGGGTATACAAAATACAAATGTATTTAAAATTTACATAGAAAATACAAATTTGTAATATTATTAATATTATTGTTGAATTTATTTACAATTTACAAATTTATATAGAAAATACAAATTTGTAATATTATTATTATTGTTAAATTTATTTACAGAAATACAAATTTGTAATATTATTAATATTATTGTTGAATTTATTTACAATTTACAAATTTATATAGAAAATACAAATTTGTAATATTAAGGGAATTTTTAATTATAGACGACGTTTTGTATTAATTATTCTGTACGTTTCGACTGCTTATTCTGCAGTCATCATCAAGTACTGTGCACTTGCTCTGTCTCAAGTGAACTTCACGACTGTTACGTGCCTTTTTATATAAAACAACACCAGCACCATCTACACTCATTTCCATGAAGTTAGTCACAATCATCAAAGCAAGTGTTTACATAAAAAGCCTGATGTTAGAAAAAGTTTTTTGAATTTGATTTTTTAACATAGATGGTACGAAATATCTTTAATAAATGATTCCAAAATACAATAGTCCAACAGGCAACAATGAGACTATTTATTATGAACAACGATTTTCTTAGTATCCCCAAATTTTTTGAAAGGGAATAATTCGTTCTAGATGAAGGGAGGGGGGACCAAAAAAGTAATTATCTTTTTTACCGCCCCCCCCTCCCACCCCCACTAGTAAGCCTAATATAATTATTATTTCCAATTAATTTTAAAAACATCATAATACTTCTTTTATTTTTCAAAATTTGACCCCCCTCCCCTCCACGCCCTCGTAAATGACATCCCTGTAGATAACACCCACATTTCTAAAGAGTATCGTATCGAACATTTGTTTATATAATAGAAAAGGTGATTTGTTTTTATTTTGTCGCTCCATCCTTTTTTTTTTCTCTCTCTGTCTCCGTCTCCATTGAACATATGTGATTTGTTAATAATGATTTGTATTTGCTATTTGTTTGCATAACGGAAAAAGAACAAACACCATTGCCTCTAATAATTTCCAAGGGCAAAGGAAATTATTTATTATTACTCAAGTGATGACATTTTCTTTTCAATTATAATTTATTTATTTACTTAATTTGAATTTGACATTCATCATCAACGTAACCTAAAAAAATAAAAAAAATAATTTAATTCACAAATTGACACATTCCTTTGTTATAAAAACACTATCAACTTGAAATATTATAATAACTAGGTCAAATTTTTTTTTTTATTTATTTTCTTTTCAGTTTTTTTTTTTTTTTAGCAGTTTAAATATAAATTTGGATATAAATTAAGAAGAAATTGTTATTGTAAATTTAAAAAATAAATAAAGCACACAACTTTCTCTCACCTTCGGTAATCGAGAGTTGTGTTCTGTGCTTGTCACACCAGATTTTTTGTGTCCACATATATTTAGTTTCCGACAGTATGGCACATTTGAATTGAAGAAATAAAAGGTATTATCTTCATAAGATTTCAATGGCAAATTGAGAATATACATTTCAAAGAGCATCTAAAAAATAAATGATTTTTACTTTCTCTTACCTATATGTATACGTATTTTAAGTTTAAAGGAATTGACCTACGAGGTTGAAATTTTATATTTAAGTTTTGTACCCTCCTAGGGCGTGAAAATAAGCTTTTAAACAAAATCGGCCAAAAAGTACTAGTACTTTACTGATGTACTTTTTCTGTGTTTTTCGATTTTCTCAAAATTTGCTCCAACGATTTTTTTTTTAAATTCAAAAATCAATTATTTTTTAGATGCTCTTTAAAATGTATATTCTCATTTTGCCATTGAAATCTTTTGAAGACCACTTTACTCTTGTACTTCATAGAAAAGATAAGAGAAATGGTTGCCATGATAATAAAATATAATTTTTTTTTTTTTTTCATTTGGCTTTCGATCTAAAGCCATGCCAAAAACAACAATTTACAAATTATATACATCAAAAATAAATAATAATATAAAATATAAACCGGCAAAAAATAATACACTAGAAATTACATACTACAAAGAAAAAATTTAACAAAAAGAAAATGATACAAAATAAAATAGTACACAATAACATTATAAAATACAAAATGATGAACGGTTTTTTATTTGATGGCTATTCTCGATGTGTGGAGGGATGTTGTGAGGGCATCTATTGTTTATAGTGAGGGATTCTTTAGGAGTTGTATCCATTTGGTATAAATATTTCCATACTAATAAATCTTATATCATGAATTCTAATATGTCGGCAGAAACTAAATATATGTCGACACGAAAAATCTGGTGTGACAAGCACAGAACACAACTTTCGATTACCGAAGGTAGGAGAAAGTTGTGTGCTGTGCGACCAGTCACACCAGATTTTTGAATTTTAATCAAAATATTTGGAATGAATTAAAAAAAAAAAAAAACTGAAAAAGTACATCAGTAAAGTATTAGTACTCTTTCGCCGATTTTGTTTAAAAGCTTATCAGGGAACCTCAAAACGTGTATATCCATCAAAATCCCGACATTTTTGACATGAATCCAATACTTTCTTTATATATACTGTATATATATAGGTAAGAGAAAGTAAAAAAATGGTGCATAAAATAAAACATAAACACTAATTTATTGAAAGTAAAATATTAATTTTGAATTTTATTAATTAAAATAATTTTGCACTTATGTTATTTATTTTAGAAGGAAAATAACCTAAAAATAATGAGCTGATCATAAGATAGGGGAAGAGAGGAAGGAATTTTGCATATTTTGCGAGATAAATGAATTCGATTGCAAAAAGTGTTTTGGTATTAACTTGCAATCTTCATCAAGACTTAATTTTATTTAATTCAATTAAAGAGAAGGGAAGTGTCCTTTTGAACAATAGATATCTGCTGTTGGCTGATTTACGATCCAAGCAAAAAACCGATACGCCCTTCTTCCTCTGAGTTTGCTTTACGTTTCATTATTCACAATCCATCCATCTCTCTCTCTTCTTTTTTTTTTTTTTTTTAACAAATACAAATAAGTTGGAAAGAAAAACATTTGCTTATCTATCGAAATGAGATAATAAAAAAAATAACAATTTGAAAGTCAATCTATTAACTGTTTAAGTTAAAAAAAAAACACAACTACGAATGTATTAAATAAAAAAAAATAAATCTTTTTTATGGAATTTACAATTTAAACGAGTAGAGGGACAAATAGAGAAAATGGTAACTCACCAACACCCACAATTACAATTAATTTATTCAGATAGAATACAGAAATAGTACTGATAAGTGATTGTATAGATAAAGGAGAGACACCTCTAATTGGTTGAACTCCATTCCGCACTGCGGGAATGCCATATAAATCTATATATATTTATTTTTCAATATTCTCTTATTTATTTTTGAAATAATAATAATAATAATAAACTAAATTATAATAAAAAATAAATTTACAAATTATTATTGCTAATTGTGTATTTGTAATTTATTCAATGATTTTTATACAATATTATTTTAAATGAAAATTAACAAATTTGATGCCCTCGGGGCTTGGTGTAGGGGTTAGCGTGCTAACCTCGTATACCAAAAGTCGCGGGTTCGTTCCCCAGGCAGTCCGATGATTTTATTTAAGGTATTTGGATAACAAATGGCTTAAATAGAAATGCCTGGACCCCGAATAGATATATTTAAACATACGAGTTTCGTTAAAAGTCTTAAATGGCCTAAGTTGCCGAAAAGACTGTGTGAATGAGAAAAAAGTGTGAATGTTTTGTTTTTCACGTCTTTTCTTCAACTCAGAATTTAATTTAATATAAATATTATTTAAATAAATTTTTTAAATACAGTATAGGAAGATTTATTTGTATATGAGCCAAGGTAGTGGTGGGTTATTAAAACAATATACGTTATATTATTTTGATTTTATTTTTGGATACAACTGTAGCCCTCAAATAAATCTTCTTATATTTAAAAAATTTAGATGAAAAATTGTACAATCCCACATAATTTAAATGAACCTACCGCCTACGGTAAATAGAAGGAAATAAAGTGAGGTGGGCGTGGCCTCGTCAAGACTTCGGCTAATCTCGCCGTCGCTCGGGCGCTGGGAACGCATTTTTGTTAGGAACGCGTTTTTGTTACGTTACATTTTCTACCAATTCACCCTGCCTAAGCCGCGTTAAAGAACTTAGTTCCAAAAAAAAAAAAAAAAAAAATTTGATAAATTATAACGGATTTGAAAATACAGTAGAACCTCGCATAACGAACAAAAAAAAATTATAAAAGAATGACTTGCTTAACGAGTGACGTTTTCGCATAACGAGTGGCGAGGAGATTGTGCTAATATTACATCAATCTGTGTCATGGGCGGGACAGCTCTATTGGGAGAATGTTATTGTTTCGCATAACGAGTGTTTCGCTTTACGAGCATAATTCGTTCAGGGTTTCACCGTATTAATTTTTCATCTTGTTAAGGCAATATAATAAAACCCATCCAAGAAATTTGAAAATTTTCAAAGTTACTTAAAAGAAAAAAAATCTTTTTTTAAAAGAATTTCTTCTTTTTTTTATTTTTTATTTTTTCCCTTTTATAGTATATAAACACAAACAAATGTACACATTTCAATGATGAGAAAGAGATAGAAAGAAATGATTCTTGGACACGCATATGGACCACCTGTAGTGGGGGATATTGCAACAACATCAACAACAACAGCAACAAGAAGAGCAAGTGTCGACACGCAACAACATACGTTGTTTCTATGCTATCGTGTGATCAGAGGCAATCCATCAGTTGTACTGCCCTCGAGTGCTAATTGCACGAATTACACACTCAACTTGGATAGTTTATGAGCCACAATTGC
Source organism: Euborellia annulipes (assembly GCA_023213315.1). Classification (NCBI taxonomy): domain Eukaryota; kingdom Metazoa; phylum Arthropoda; class Insecta; order Dermaptera; family Anisolabididae; genus Euborellia; species Euborellia annulipes. The sequence continues at coordinate 155,169 of JAKCPI010001396.1, forward strand.
TCAATTACACTCCAAAGAAGAAGAAGAAAGATATTTGTAAATCTATCATCTTCCTCTTCTCTCCTCGTATTTATAATAAATTCACTTTTCGTCCTCTAAATTGTGTGAATTTTATTCTAAATTACAAATATTTATTTATTGTTGGTTTTTGAATAAAAAATATTATACATAGTTGTATTGTCTTATATTCTATGTTTAAATATAAATATTTATGTGATTTTAGGAGAGAAATAAAAGAGAAAAATTGGACCGAAACTTCATTTTTTAAATAATAACTTCAATCTGAATCTCTTTCTTTTTATTTCTTTTTTTTAACTTATAAGGGGAGTGCATAGCATTCATGTCACCGATTGAGAACGAATTTTTTTTTAATGTGTAGTACTTAATGAAAAACAAATTTTGTTAAAGCGAGAGAACGCACTACTCAACTGTTCGTCTTAAAAAAAAAAAAAATGTCAAAGATTTCATCTACGATTTCCAGTTACAAGCAACTACTAATAGTAATATATTTCTCGTATAACATTAAATATTTCCTTATACTGTATTATATTTTTGACAGAAAGCATTTGAATTTTCTTTAAATATATGGAACAAAATGTTAAAAATTAAAAGCCAATAATTAAAAAAAAATTTTAGTTATTTATTAATATTAAAAAATATTCTTAGAAATCCAAAAAAAAAAAAAAAATTAGTTGCAAGGCCGAGATTCGAGCTTGGAATTTCATGTTTACAAAGAATGAACGCTACCGATTTACCTTTTGTAAATGTTATTGTTAGCAACGGCTTAAGTCATCCTGACAAAATCTTTAACATTTTTTTTTTAGACCAATGGTTGAGTAGTGCGTTCTCTCGCTTTAACAGAATTTGCTTTTCATTAAGTACTAAACATAAAAAAATTTTCGTTCAAATCGGTGTTATGAAGGCTATGCACTCCCCTTGTTAGAATACAATACAATTATGTATATTTATGTTCAAAATTCAAAAATATAATAATACAATAAATATTTGTGATTTATAATAATGATCTTTTAAATTTATTCGATAAATTAATAACTTATACAAGTGTGTTTTTTTCGGCACGTCAGTAGTCAACATAAAATATAATTATGTTCATTTCAAAAACTACCTTAGTCTAATGTTTTTTATATTAAAGAATATTTTATTGATCGGAAATAATAGGAATTTCAAATAATAATAATAATAATTATGAAACATATCACTTTGTGTTTTTAATCTAATTATATGCAAACGTTTCTAGACTAGAGCCACCATTTATCAGTTTTTTTTTTTGTTTTTTTTTTTTTATTAAATACAAATAAGAATAAAATTTTTAATTTATTTAAATGAAGGATGAAAATAGTAATAAAAATTTTATTCTTTTTTACTCTAAACATCCTCTCAATTATCATGGACCATAAGCGATCTAATGTACTTGAAAAACACTCCAAGGAAGGGAAAAGAATATAAAAAAAAGAAGAGAAGCAAAGAAAGAAGACTGAAACAGTTAATGGTCGACAACCTTGCAAAAAAGAAGGGTTCTCTAATATCTTTTGTTATTAGTGGAGTGAAAAAATCGATCTATTTGATGATGATAGAAAAAGATCCAGGGTCATTAAATGTTTAATATATTTTTCCTATTCAATTGAAAACAAAATCTAAATTAAAATGTTTTTTTTTTTCTCTCTCTTTTAATTAAAATTTCTAAAAGATTCTAAAAGAATTATAAGTAGAAAATCAACTTAAAGTCATAAAAAGACGACAAGTTCTAAAAAATATGGGGAATCTGAGGAGCCCGCCAGTAAGGGGCCTGGGGTCCCCCCACCCCCAACGGAGCGCCGCCAGTGAAGCGAAGCGAGCGCTTGTAGCTAGTCTCTATAATAAAACAATAACAACAAAAATACCAGTAACGGACAAAAACATTTCCATACAAACTTTTAAGTTTCTCTTATTAATTTCAAAGCCTTCATTTGCGATTCTTGTGTGTGACATTGGTGACCAATATCTCGAGAACAATATCAAAAAATACAAAACAAATATAATTTATATAAATTACAATATTATTATTATACTACATTATACTATGTAATATTATTTACAGTGTTATACAAAATGTAGAAAAATATATTTTGTGAATAAATAGCCATTAAAATTATTATTATTAAAAGATAAAAAGCTAAAGACAAATGAAATGGTCCAAATGAATGAAATAATAAAAAAGAAAGAGAGAGAAGATCACAAAACAGATAGAGATAGAAAAAAAAAGGTGGGAAATTAAATGTGCGAATTGCATTTGCATGTTAGAGCAAAAAAAAAAAAAAATAAAAATAAAAGAGACAAGCAAGCAAGATAAAGCAGTTGGTCCTGTGTGGATGCTGAGAGAGAGAGAGAGAGAGAGATGCCTTGACAGATTCCGCTACGTTAATTTATTTATTCGATAGTTCAGTAGAAAAGGAGAGAGAGAGAGAAGAAAGAATTCAGTCAGATTTTGCGTTCACGTTTCCGTTTTTTTTTTTTTTTTTAAGAGAGATTATATTATCAAAGAATATAAATAATATATAAAATTCTTTTGATCTCTTTTTTTTAATTTTTTTTATTTTAAATAAATCTTCACCCTGTCTATTTGAACATGTTCCATCATCAGTTGGCATTTTTAATATACAAATATAATAACAAAAATATAATAATAAGTGTCTTTTTAGAGATATTTAGATTAATCATCACTACAATGTTGTTTTTGTTTTATTATGATGTAGAAAGATTAAAAAAAGATTCTTGGAATTTCAATTGTAAAATCTGGTATACCAACTACAATGATTACGAAAACTACAATACAAAAAAATATTACAAAAATTACAATATAAAAGACAAAATATTACAAACTACAATATATAATAAAAGACAAATTATTACAAAAACCACAATATAATTTTACAGTAGTTGCTTTATATGAAGAATGCGGTATTTTTTTTTACAAAAAAAAAAATATTTACAATTCTGTCGATGTATTACTATTGGATAATATAAAATCGCTCGGAACTGGGGAATTGGTTCGAGAGGGTGGTATAGCTGTCAGGAGAGTGAGGAGATTCTTTTCCTAAATGGCTTTTAGATGTTATAAAAAATTTTAATTTATTGTCTTTTTTCTTTTTTTTTTTTAATTGATTTTCCCCTCTACTTCAAAAAATAATAAAAGTTCGCTTTCCTGACTTGTGTAAATCCCTTTTAAAGGATTAGGGATTTTATTTTTATTAAAAAAAGCAAACCAAGTAGAAATTGGATATAAAGCTTTAGGGATTATAAAAATATATATAAATATTCTCTATGCTTTATTTTAATTAGAATTTATATTTATCGGTACAAAATACAGTATCAAATTATAGTGCATTATAAAAATACAATAAAATTCAAAATTTATCTTAATATTATTGTATATTTTTTTACTAATGAAATAAATAATAATAATAATAATAATTCAAAAAATCACGGGTAAACGGCGGTAGTAGCTATGACTCTTTCTATATTCTTCGAATAAACTTCCCACCTTTTGGCGTGGTAACCATTGAAAAAATTGGGTAGCTGCAAGTGCTGCGGCTTAACCCATTTCGTCGCAACAATGAACGAGATCCGCATACCTCCCGCGCCGGTTCCGTGCCGCAGGCGGATCGCTTTCTGAGCAGTTTGCAAGCGGGTTCGTTCCACTTAGAACGAAAGGGGTCTTGGCAGTCCAACAGCGGCTTCTTGGGGAAAGCCTCGCGAAGGTGCCCCCTTGACTGTTGTTCTTGCCACTCGCCGCCCTAGACATAAATAGGCATGCCTAAGTGCGCCAAGACTCGCTATATCACTTAGCGAGCTAGGAACCAAAGATGCTGCCGGGGATGTCGGGCTATAGCGATCCATCGTAGTCCAAGAACGTGTGATAAAGTTCTATGAAACTACGTAGGGCAATAAGGCTTATGGTCTTTAAATCGCCTTTCGATTTAATCCCGATAAGTGCCAAAGCACTTACCGATGCCCTGGGCATCGCTCCCCTCGTGCCTAGTACAATCGGCAGCACGTCCAACCTTTCGGCCGAATACATACCCTGCAGCTGCGGAAGCAGTGGGCTGTACTTGTCTATTTTCTTTTCCCTAGCCGGTGCAAGGTAATCATCGTTTTCGTGGCGGACTGTTTCATACTATTGACCAATTCGCACAGCAACTGCACATTCGAGAAGCAACCCGCCTCCGCAACAAACCCTTTTTGTCTTGGATTTATATCCACCACCTTCCTCATTCTTTAAATCCACGACTCCCCAGGAGAGGCGACTGAGGAGGGAGCTAATCGTGATCGGGCGATAGTTGGCGGCCTTGGTTCCGTCTTCCCCTTCTTTTGGGATTAAGGTGGTGCGGTTACGCTTCCAATCACTTGGGAGATAACCTGAGACCAATATTCTATTGAACAGGCCTGCTAGAAATTTGGCTTTATCGGCCCCTAGAAGCGCCGTCCTCTTCACTCCATAGGGGCCCGGTGCTGTTGATCTCTTGATCCTGCCCAGGCGACGTCGCACTTCATCGCCTGTTACAATCCCCAGGAGGATCCCCCCCAGAAATAATTTCGGTATCATCCTCCCGAGAGCTTCATAGAGCGGTTTGAAGCCGGGGCGATGATATCTGAGTATCATGCCCAACTCAGAGATGTTCTAAGCGCACCCATCTATAGGTAGGAACGCGCGTTGCCTTGAATCAAACTTGATTACCCTCCCTATCCTGGACGCAAGAATTTTGTTAAACGCCCGCGTCATTATAGACTGGACGGTTGGTTATAGGCCTATAGTCGGCCGGATCTAATGCGTTTCTCTTCTTTGAGATTAGAATCGTCTTAGTCGCAAGCAAACGCTTGGGCAGGCAACCAATCGCCAAGAAGAGATTAAAAATCCTGGTCAGAACAGCTCGTAGCTGCCTGGAGGTTATCCCATCTGGACCCGGACAAGTTGATAAGTCCGGAAAGTTACGAGCTACCTCTTTGGCCGTGATAGACTCCCAGAGCTGGTTTATTGGAGCACGAGGCTCAGCATTATGGCCCGGGGAAACATCATTGACTTTTGTCATGGCGTTAACCCAGAACTTTGTCATTATATCTTGCTCTGGCGTAGCTCTTTCAACTTTGTCATCTAGGATTACTCTCAGGCATTTGCAAGGGTCTTTTGACCAAGCAATCTGCGTACAAGCATACTCCATCCTTCGTGCCTTTCGTCTCGGACGAGGTAATTTGTCATTTTTGGGTATTGCTGGTTTAACGGGTGTGAGGGTCGGTGGAAAAATATTGTTGATATATGTTTCATTGCAGATAGCAGATGTTCTGTAGACCAGACAGCCAAACCAGCACACATTTGTTGCAACTCAAATGCATTATACTCTGTGATTTTTAGAGGATCCATCCCTTCAAACAATTGTTTGATCGAAGAGATTGGACCCCCGCTTTGACATAGATCGGTAATAATTGACAAATCAGGTAAGTTGATAACTTCTTTGGCATAAGTTACCAACTATTGGATTATATAATCCTGAATCAGTTTCTTATAATTGCTATTCTTTCTCTGTCCTTTAATCGACTCGAGAGTACGATTAGGTGTTAGAGGTAGTAACGCTTGGTTCATGAAGCGCACTTGTTTTATAGAGAGAATAGCTTCATGCCGGGCGAGGAGAGAGATCTCTTCTTCGCTCCAAGGCAGATGTTTATGCCGGGTCTGAAGTTGGCGTACCAGGTTTTATGGCATTTTTGTTCATGCAGGCCGCGTCCTCTATTAGAAGAGAACGTACACCCACAGCCTTCGAACTGACACAAGACGGCGCTTTGTTCAGGGGGCTGCTCCAAGTTCATTGCTGTTGTCGGACCGGTGGGGCCAGAGGGCTCACCGGCTGTTGAAGTATCCGTCCTGTTCCGAGGCTTTTTACTTGTGTTTGGGCCGACAAGAATGAGAGGAGACGGGCTGGCAACCCGAAACCACTTGGACTTTACAGAGGCAGCTATTGGTTACCTGTTGGTTAGACAGGCATCCGGCGAGAACCACGAGGAGTCAAACGGCATTTTTTCTCCTCTTGCGAAAAAAATAATAGCCAAATGCTTTACGACTCCATTCCACATAAATGGCTCTTTAAAACCCTGGAAATTTATAAAATAAACAGCGATATTGTTTGCCTATTATCTCATCTAATGAGAACATGGATAACCACTATGAAAATCAATAACTATCGTATCGAAAATGTTCTCATAAAAAGGGGAATATTTCAGCGGGACTCATTGAGCCCATTATGGTTTTGAATAGCATTAAACCCTTTATCCGCCCTGCTAAACAACAAAAATAAAGGCTTTCGTCTGTAAAAAAAGAGATTCAGTCGGATACACTTATCTTTTGTATATGGACGATCTCAAACTGTATGAGGGAGAACTTTCACCAAAACATTTAGTGATGACATTAAAATGAGCTTTGGGCTCGACAAATATGCAAAACTCCATATATCCACAGGTAGCGAGACTCACTCAGACCAAAATATATTTGATATATCTCAATTAACGTCTGATGAAATGTACAGATATTTCGGTGTCCAACAGAATCAAAATATTAGCCATACAACAATGAAGAAAGAACTGACACAAGGAAGGAAGCAGGTGCAGCCAAAGAACTGACAACAAAATATAAATCTAGACTCACCAAGTTATTAAACACCAAGCTTAACTCGAAGAACCTCTTTAAAGCTATAAACACTTGGGCAGTATCAATACTTATCTTCTCATTTGGTATAATTAAATGGAGTAATGCTGATTTGATGAGCTAGATAGAAATCAGCTGTAGAAAAATTGTATCTCTCTCGAGGCTACAGAGGACACGCGCTTCAAAATATCTCACAGCTCTGCAGAAAACACGTTAATATGATGCTTTCTTACTTCTTGAACTATACAAATCCTAGGATGACTAGACTGGTCAAAACCTCTTATTCTCAGCCAAACACAAGGTGACGAACATCTAGAACCTTATGAGGATCGCATTGCATCTTGGCAGGCTAAAATACTTGACGGCAAATACCCTAATCAATTAAGAGATCCTAGCATAGATAAGGAAACATCACTCACAATATTTAAAAAGGGCTATCTCTATCCGACAACTGGGATTCATCACGGCAATCCGGGACAAGACAATAAGAACTAGGAATGATGAAAAAAACATCCTAAAATTGAATATGGTTGACCAGTGTAGAAAATCTAATAAACCAGGGGAGACGATAGAGCTTCTGACAGGTGGTTGAACATGATGACATGAAGACGACGAAAGCAATAATATGCAAAGGGCATTCATAGGTTGATCTCTTTATAATAATAAAATCTGGTGTGACTGGGCACAGCACACAACTTTCTCTTACCTTCGGTAATCGAAACTTGTGTACTGTGCTTGTCACACCAGATTTTTTGTGTCGACATATATTTAGTTCCCGACAGTACGGAACATTTGAATTCAGATGTAAAATTTATAAGTATGGGAAAATATTTATATTTTGTTACCATGGCAACCATTTCTCCTATCTTCCCTATGAAATACAAGAGTAAAGTGGTCTTCAGAAGATTTCAATCGCAAAATGAGAATATACATTTTAAAGAGCATCTAAAAAATAATTGATTTTTGAATTTTAAAAAAATCGTTGGAGCAAATTTTGAGAAAATCGAAAAAAACTGAAAGTACATCAGTAAAGTACTAGTACTCTTTGGCCGATTTTGATTAAAAGCTTATTTTTCCGGTCCAGGAGGGTGTTTAACTTAAATATAAAATTTCAGCCTCATAGCTCAATTCCTTCATGCTTAAAATTGTTCACAGACACATACACAGACAGACACACACACACACAGACACACAGACAGACAGACCATGTCGCGAAAACCACTTTTTTGGATTCAGGGGACCTCAAAACGTGAAGATCCATCAAAATCTCGACATCGAATTTTTGACATGAACCAATACTTCTCTCTATATATATATTACATATACACATAGGTAAGAGAAAGTAAAAAGATGATCATTTTTTTTTCTTTTTTCTTTTTCTTCAATGGCGTTCAAAAGGAACTCAGAAAAACGAATTAAAAAAATTTATAGAGTCACATGATCTATTCAAATCGAAGAAGGACACGAACATAGCAAACAAATTAAAAGGCATACCAATCCTGAATAATTGCAAAAATATTAATTTCAAATAAAAACGAAATAATTCTCAATTCATTATTTATTTATTTATTTTTTTTATCCATTTGAACCTTCAGATAATTCATTTTAATAAAAAAGATAAAAAATAAAAATAAATAAAAATAAAATTGAGGTGAAATTTGATAATTATTACGGAGGACACATTTAACTTTAAGGTTGTTCGGATAGTACCCCGTAAGTCATAATAGAATCTAAATTTTTTTTTTAAATAAAATTAAAAATGCCAAAATTCCTTATTATAATTTAGTCGTGACCTATCATAGTTTATAATTGTATTAAGTTAATAATTTAATTACCAAAAACAATAAATGAATGACTTTTGACTCGAGCAGTATTTCACGTAATATAGATCTGGCAACATTGCATTCATCAACTATCTATTACTTTCTCTTACCTTTATATATATGTTAATATATATAGAGAGAGAAAGTATTGGATTCATGTCAAAAATTCGATGTCGAGATTTTGATGGATCTTCACGTTTTGAGGTCCCCTGAATCCAAAAAAGTGGTTTTCGCGACATGGTCTGTCTGTCTGTCTGTGTGTCTGTGTGTGTGTGTGTCTGTGAACAAAATATCTCAAGAACGAAAAGAGTTAGGAGGTTGAAATTTTATATTTAAGTTAGGCACCCCCATGGGACCTGACACGAAGCTTTTGACCAAAATCTACCAAAGAGTACTAGTACTTTACTGATGCACTTTTTCAGTTTTTTTCGATTTTCTCTAAATTTGCTCCAACGATTTTTTTTTAAATTCAAAAATCAATTATTTTTTAGATTCTCTTTAAAATGTATATTCTCATTTTGTGATTGAAATCTTCTGAAGACCACTTTACTCTTGTTCTTCATAGAAAAGATAGGATAAATGGTTGCTATGGTAACAAAATATAAATATTTTGTCATACTTATAAATTTTACATCTTGAAAATCGAATGTACCGTACTGTCGGAAAATAAATACATGTCGACACAAAAATCTGGTGTGACAAGCACAGTACACAACATTCGATTACCGAAGGTAAGAGAAAGTTGTGTGCTGTGCGCCAGTCACACCAGATTTTTTTAAATCTTAAAAGCCTTCAATTTTATTTTATTTAATATATTACAATGTTTAATGCAAATCAGTTTAAACACAATGGACGATTTGCGAGAAAAATATCGTAAAATGGGGGAAAAAATGTAACTGACAGCGAGAAAAGAGTATTATTTTATGCGACGTTGCCAGACTTTTCTGAGTCTCATTTTTAAATATTGGCGACTGTCATTTTGGAGAATTTTTTGACTTTCTTGTTAAAATATCTTTAAAAGCCTTCGGCAGGAACTTTTGATTTTATGTTAAACATATTCCTTAGAAGTGAATTGATAAAAAAGTTTTTTGTTTTTTTTTATCTATTTCAGGAGTGGCTATATAATTCGATTTGTGTGCGTTTCTTCGACATTCCCCATAGACTACATGTTAAATTTCAATTTAAAAAAATCAATTACACGATAACCCTGCGTCAAATCTACTTCAAAATTTTATTTTATACGTATGTGATAGTGATTAATAAATAACATATTAAAAAATTAGCTTTTAATCTAACAAAGTTCTTTAATGTCCGAACAATCTTAACAGGTATCATTTATTAACTTACAATAAAAATTTGAATTATTTTTTAACATTATCATTAAAAAGAAAATATGAAAAAAAGGAAGCGGAATTTTTGATTAATGATAAAACATTAGCTGCTAATTGAAAGATCATCATTTGCTAAAAGGAAAAAAAAATTGGCATTCATTGAGACATTTAGGTCAATCAAAAAAAAAAAAAAAAATTGTCTTTGCCCTTGAGAAGGAGGCGAGTGTAAAAAAAAAAACATCGTCGTTAGAAAAAAAAATCTCATCTTCTTTCCATCATCTCCTCAGAATAATTATTTTCGGTAAATTACTTTGAGGACCATTAAAAAAAAAAAGTGAATCTGATAGCCACTATTTAATAATCAATTTATATAAAAAAAAAATCTTGCCTCCGGGAGGTATTAAATTTTTTTTTTTCTTTTCTTTTTTTGATTAATTCATAAAATTAATGTCTATTAGGAGAAATTATAAGTTATTGATAAATTATACTATCAATGTAGATTATTAGATTGATTATTATTTTTAATAATAATAAAATACTAATTCATATAATTACAGTAAAGACATAATTGTCAATCTATCCTTTGTCCGGGCCAAAAGATTGAGATTTTAATAAAATTTAAGTTGGCGTAAAAAATGTGAAAAGAAACATTAAATACTCGTAACTTGTACCGTACAAGCTAGTTGGTCAAACTACTTGTACAAAAAGCTAAATTAAAATATAAAAATCTGGTGTGACTGGTCGCACAGCACACAACTTTCTCTTACCTTCGAAAAGTTGTATTCTATGCTTGTCACACCAGATTTTTTTTTTGGTCAAGATATATTTAGTTTCCGCCGATATATTAAAATTCAAGATGTAAAATTTTTAAACATGGAAAAATACACTGTAAAAAAAAAAATATGAATTTTCAATCATTTTTCATATACTTCGGTGATTTAATATTAATATACCCAGGATATGAAATAAAATTAATATAAAAGTTTATGAACAAATTACCAACTTTTAAACTTATCTTTTTCTTTGTGTGCCGCCAAATTTTGAAATCGTTAAAAGTGTACCGCGACAAGTTGAGAATCACTGGTCTAAACGTTCTCAAATAACTCGACTACCTCAAGGAATTTTTATTAATATTATTTTATAATTATTTTAAGGAAACTTGAAATTATTCTTTTAAAATTTATTTCACAAATCTAAATTTATTAAATTCTGGTTTGAAATTCGCGCTCTAAACTATTTAAATATTTATGAAGTCATACTAATTAAATAATTTTTATAAAGTAATTCAACTAAATAGCTATAAAAATTCAAATTAAAATTAACAATTTTTACCAAAATAATTAATTTTAAAATATACAAGAAATTTGTTAGGTTGGCAACAAATTGAATTTTCTCATATATATTCATTAACAGTTTATGAAACAGAGTTCCTATACTTGTATATGAAGTTTTCTTGAAAATTTTTAACAGTGTATTTATATTTTGTTACATGCCCAGGTAGGAATTGACAATGCTGACAATTGGCTGAACCTTGGGCCATTTGTCATTTGCCAAGCCTTGGGAAGTCACCGTTGGGCCAAGCCTGGTCCAAAGCTTGGTCCAATAGTTAAACCGAGTCTTGAGAAATTTAATGAAAGTGATTTAATTTTTAACTTTACTCTAGGTAGGCACACTACCTACTATGCCAAGACCGGGGGCTGGTTAAATGTTAATTGTTTAATATAATAAATCTTAGAAACATTTTCTTGATTCTAAAATGTTCGGCGCCTCTCTTCCTTCGGTAATCGAAAGTTGTGCTGGGTCACAGATTTTGGTGTATATTTAGTCCGACAGCGAATGAATTAGATGTAAATTTATAAGTATGGGAAAATATTTATTTTTGTTACATGACATTTCTCCTATCCTTCCTAGAAATAAAGAGAAAGTGGTTTAGAAGATTCGAAAGAGAATATATTAGAGAAAATAATGAAAAAAAGAATCGCGGGGTGACAACATGACAGTAAATTAAAAAAAAAAAAATTTAGAATGATGAATAAATTTTCTTCTCCCTCTTCCTTTCTTTCTCCGGCAGACAAATTCAATTTGGTTAAATACAAATAACAAATAACAAATAATAATAATAATAAATGATTTTCACAACGTAAATGGAATTCCAGTGTAATCGGATGTTTTCACCCTGAGGCGGTGTTTCCTAATTTATTTGAAACACCAGAGGGGGTGAGAATTCTCCACACACACACACACACACACACTCTATTTTATCCGCTTTAAAAGGTTAATATCCAATTTTTCTATCAACAAAATCAATTTTATAAATAAATAAATAAATTTTATTACGACCCGCTTAGAGGCACCAGCCCTCGGTGGCTAGGTCCAACAAACACAATACAAATTTATATACAATAACAAATACAACAAAACAAAACAAAAGGAAAAAAAAAAATAAATAAATAGAATTGCATGCCCATTAACAATAAAAATTCATCATTAGTTTGATTTCATTCGTTGATTCTGGTTTATTGAGAAATACTCCTCTTAAATCATTGTACCAACATTCGAACTGGGCTAATATTTTTTTTTTTTTTGTAGATAATGAGTTTTTTAAGTGGATATAGGAGGCAAAACTGTTCGCATGTTTTTGCCGATAAGATGGCGTTTAAGGGTCTTAAAAAAAAACTTGACTATTACGAAAATTTGCCAACAGATGGCAAGATCAGGGCCGTCTTAAGAAATTCGGCGCCCGTGGGCTACTAGAAATAACGCGCCCCTCTTCCTAAGAAAATACACGGAATGGCAAATGGGAGCGGGGTGTCCGGAACAGGGGCGGATTAAAGGGGGGGGGGAGGCGAGGGGGGCGATCGCCCCCCCCCCCCGAGAAGAAATTCACAATGTTATAAAAACTAGTAATCTAAAGAAATTATGATTTCCGGGTTTTAATTTCAATTGAATTTGTTACCAATCAATTTAAATAAATAGGAAAGGGGTCTAAATGGCCATAGATGCCCACAAAGTCCTTAAATAAATAAAAAAAAAAAAAAAAAAAACCGCCCCCCCCCCCGACAAAATTACATTAATCTGCCACTGGTCCGGAAAAGTTATACAAAAGTGTCAGAACTAGAAAAAATCTATATATAGCATTTATAAAAGCATAAAAATATATAATTATAGGCTAATAGGTGATCTGATTATACCGGTAGCTAGACTAGCTGTTAAAGTCAAAAATGAAAAAGATTTTCTTTGAGGAATTATTCCCTTTTTGCAAGGGTCCTCCTTAATTTGTTTATTTCCAAAAAGAAAAAATATAAAAAATTTAAAAGTCCGGGTTGGGTTCGTCCTCGAAGAAAATCTTTGGGGAAAATCAACAGTATGGCTCTTGTTCTTTTTATTTTCAAGATATAGGTCTACTTATATGTGGAGAGTGATGTAGGATTTAAAAGAAAAGAAAAGCTCACTTCTTTTTCTTAAAACATTAACAAAAATAATTTATTAAAAAATTTAAATATTTTATTTAAACAGTTAGATTTGTTTAATCTTTCTATAGGATGAAATGAGCTTTATTTTCTATGAAATGTATTAATAAATTTAATTCCTTCTAGAATTAAAAAAAAAAAATAAAATAAAATAAAAAATGATTGCAAATTGAATACGTAATTAAATAAAAATAAAAGTGACCTTTTCTTTGTCTGAGGTTGAGATAATTAATTGGGTTAAATTAAATTAAAATTATAAATATCTGTTGCGTTGTTGCAGCTGAGTGATGAAAAAACCGAAATGTCGTTTCGATGCCTGGTCGAAACGTTTCGAAGAGAGTATGATCTCGAAGTATAAAAATTGTTAAAAAATTTGTATAAAATATACAAATATATATAGCAGGTAGCAATTTGCATGTAGTGAAGAGAGGCGATGTCAAAGCCACGGAGGAGCGCCGATGAGGCCAAAGAGAGATGGCGACGAAAGAGGAAGACAAAATAGAGAAGAAAAAAGAAGAAGAAGAAGCAGAAGAAGAAGAAGCCAGCAGCCAGTAGATAATATTTTACTGATAGCAGTAATTTCAATAAATAAATTGTCCAACGGGACGATCCAAATAATTATATTATTTGGAGTTATTTAAGCCAAAATGTATTCAAAAAAAATGAATTCTTCCGCTTAAATAATATATAAAAATAATGTGAAGGAAATGCCTTCAGAAATCTCCAACGGGAGCAAAATCCTAGCCGATCATATGATGGCGGACACAAAGGGTTCCAACGGGAACAAATTTAATAGAAAGACACGAGGTCTAACGTCGTGATTATCAAAAGCATATAGCGATAGATACCTCTGCGCAGCAGGTTTGATTATCAAGGTGACACAAGTTAGAAACAAATTTGAAATTGCCATGCTATAAACTATTAAAAAATTAATTAAAAAATAAAATATTTAAAAAAAATAAGATAAATAAAAAAAATAAATTCGCGGATAGTTTAAACTTGAACACTAGCCTGCCATCTTTTGCAAGTGAACTGAATTAATATTTGGCCGTTAATTTTTAAATAAAAACCTAAATTTATTTTTTACTTTGTCACCACTTTATTTAATTATTATATGTTGGATATTAATGATTTTTACATTTTTAGATAAAAAAAAAATTAAAATTTTCAATATCTTATGGCTGTGGAGATTTAATCCGGAAGCCCCAAGGAACTTTGCACCCAGGAGATTAAATAAAAAAATCTTTTATTTAATTTTTACTTGCCGACGTTTCGGTCGTCTATCACGACCTTCATCAGGGCAAATAAATGTCAACAATACACGATCTTAGGTATTTTAATGTTTTCAATACATATAAAAATTAAAAAAAGAAATTGTATATGATTACAGTAAACATTGAAATACCTAAGATCGTGTATTGTTGACAATTTATTTGCCCTGATGAAGGTCGTCATAGACGACCGAAACGTCGGCAAGTAAAAATTAAATAAAAGATTTTTTTATTTAATCTCCTGGGTGCAAAGTTCCTTCCTGATTAAAATTTTCATAAGAGAAATTTTTTTGTATTTTTTATAAATTTATTTGAGAAACCAACACTAGCGTTCCTAGCGTACAAACAGTGCAACTCTGACTTATTGGGTTTCTCAAATAATATTCATTATTTTTTAATTTATCATTATTAAACAAAAAAAGCTTTCTATTAAGTAAAATAATAACGAATTTAATTTCTTTACGAAAAAGTTGATAAAAAAAATACTTTAAAATACCTCAGTAGTTTCGGACCAAAGATTCAATGTGGCCTTCAGAAGCCCCTAAAGGCTTTTCACTCAAATAAAAAAAAAATTTATTTTCCTTTGACTGGCCCTTATGGAGATATATAGATAGGTAAGTAAAAATTATTTAGAATATGTGAGGTTTCACTAACAAGTAAGTTGTAAATGAAAGAAATATTGAATTTCTAACTCGATATATTTCGGGCTATTAACCCATCTTCAAGAGTGCATACATGTGACTGAGTGAATAAAAGAGAGTATATGCTGCCAGGCTTAGGTAGGAGGGGCTAGATGGGAGTGGGGGAGGAGTTGGGGACATTTGTGAGTGCTTGCTTGAGACTAGGGTTGCCTCTGGAGGGGGCTGCCTATTCTAGGAAGGACTTTAATTTGCTAGTTCAACTATCTTTGGCTGGCTTACATAATAGTATTAACTTTACTCATGACATTAAAAACATTTTTTTAAAAATAAAGAAAATTTTCTTTAAAAGCATTTTTTTTAAAAATAAAGAAAGAAATAAAGAAAGAGTAAAGTTAATACCATTGTGTAAGCCAGCCAAAGATAGTTGAACTAGCAAATTAAAGTCCTTCCTAGAATAGGCAGCCCCTCCAGAGGCAACCTTAGTCTCAAGCAACTCCTCCCCCCACTCCTATCTAAGCCCCTCCTACCTAAGCCTGGCAGCATATACTCTCTTTTATTCACTCAGTCACATGTATGCACTCTTGAAGATGAGTTAATAGCCCGAAATATATCGAGTTAGAAATTCAATATTTCTTTCATTTACAACTTAGTGAAACCTCACATATTCCAAATAATTTTTACTTATAAATATGTTTCACGGAAAACCTACACCACTTTCCCTTCAAACTATATAGATAGGTATTTGTAAAATACATTTTTTTTTCTTTCTCTCGGACTTGGGATTGTGATGCCGTGCAATGGTCAGTTATTTTTATTCCCTGGAAAATCTCAACACATGATTAAGGGTAGGGGCCGAGGGAAGGCCGGTCTTAATTTTTTAATCCCTTTTTATAATAATTCTTTATTGAACGGACACTTGGTTGAAATTTAATTAAGATCATTGGTAGTCGTATTTTTTTTTCTTATACTGAATTATATTTAATTGAATGTGGAAATTTAAAATTTTTTTTTTATATTAAAAAAAGAGAGAGAGAGAAAATATAAGATAAAATTTCATTTAGGATTAAATGAAATGAAATTCACTCTGTTAGAAAAAAAATAATAATAATATTATAATTTGATTCTTATTTAATTTTTTTTTTTTTTTTTTTTTTTAAGTCGTGAAGCAATAACAATTATTTTATTGAATTTCTTATTCTATCAAATCATCTCTATTGGGTCATTGAGCTATAATTTTTTTAATGACTTATTAAAAAATTATCGTAATTAATTTTTTTGTTATCAAGCAAATACAAAAAAACAATCAGTTCCAATCATCTTTAATTTTTTTTAAATTTAAAAATGAATTTATTGTTATTATTAATCACATATTAATTAAGAAATTTTTAAAATAAGCTTAGATGATTTATTTAAAAATCAACTGTCAAATTAGTTCAGCCTTCTTGCAATAGATGGCAGGCTAGTCTAACAGCCGATAGCCTAATAGCGGATATCAGGCCTATATTTATATATTTTTATGCTTTTATAAAAGATACATAATATATAATAAAACATTTATAAAGTATTTATTGTTAAAAGATCAATGAAAATCAACCAAATGCATTAAATATTATTAGCTACCATTCTGACATCTCTTGGCAAATTTTTGAATTACTTGATTTTTTGGGCATACTTTTTATGACACACAACGCCATCTTAGCGGGAAAAACATGCGAAACACCTTCACTTCCGTTTCGCCTTAACACATGCATTGCAACAAGAAATATCCTAAATTGGCAAAAAAAAAACTTGCCCGCCGCGGGAAGTATTGCGTTCATGTCAAAAATTCAATGTTTGAGGTTCTAAAAAAATGGATTCTTGACAACGGTCTCTCTATGTGACTCTTATCTATTTAAAGCAATAAGCAATGAGATTGAAATTTGATATTTAAGTTAAGTACCTCCATGAGACGCGAGAATAACCTTTTCAATAAATTCATCCAAAAAGTAGTGATGTACTTTTTTTTTTTAATTTTCTCAAAATTCGCTTCAATGCATAAATTAATAATTTCCAATAGAATACTTGTTATAAAGAGGAAATTATTATTTTGTTCAGAGAAGTGAAGCCCACCATTCATCAAGTGTCGCAGATAGTTTATATACTGTATAAAAAGAGAAAGAGAGCACATTCCTTTTTTCTTTTTTTTTTTAAATGTATTTTAATGTATAGTAGATGTAAAAATAAAAAGTAAAAAGACAATATCTGACTTTGAATTTTTCGATAACTTCTCTCTTTAACTTTTTGTATCTAATGGATTTCTTTTTATACAAAATCTCATTTCTTTTAATACATCTTTTTATTTATCCAGAAAATCTATTCGTCTGTCTCGCTCTGTTCGATTAACTCCCTGTTGGAATTTTGAAACTAAATTTTATGGAGAGTCCAGGAAAAATACTCGGGTCCCGGGTAATTCTCAAAAGGGGAGTCGCAAAATATTCCAGAAAATGAATTTGCCTATTGGAAAGAATTGAGCTTTGTCTTGATTTATGAAAAATTAAAGCCAATTAGAATTAATTAAAATAATTAAATCCATCAAATGAAAAATAATAAAAATTGTTATTTAATTAAATTTTTATTTTTCTTTTCCTTAACCAAGAAACGGAAAATCTACACGACAATAGACATCGGAGGTTGTCTCTAAAATGGAATCCCTTGTCAGGTACTTGGTAAAATTTGCGAGCACAACAGGTTCTCCTGCAAAACTGTCAACAAAAACAGCAAAGAGGGTGCTATGGCCTCTGAAAATCCTCTCCCAATTGACTACAAAACCAACTCTACACGCAATAGTTCGACCCAGGCTCAGTTATGGTGCTTCTGGTCCAAACTCCTCCTTCCAGTATTCTCCTCCTTAAAGAGTACAATCCGCCTCATCGCTCATCCACCTGAGGCATCACAAATGTATTATTGAAGAAGCTCTTCAACTCGAAGGATTTGATTTTGAAAGATATCTAGCAACGCTGAGGTTCTCCAAATCCACTGATAACAAGTAATTAATTTAATCTAAATGTACAAAATTAAAAATCTTTTTGTTTGTGTTTCTTTTCTTTTCTTCTTTATAAAAAATTAAACATAGGGTTTTTTTCTTAATTTTTCCCTATATAAAAAAATTTAAAAAAAAAATAAAAGACACATAAAATAAAGAGAGAGGAAAAGAGTTTTCGTCTAATAAATGTATTTATTTGTAAATAATTCGAAGTGGAGAAATGTATATTTAAAGTGTGAAATAAAAATGATTTGATTTGATTGATTCTTTTCCTTAAGGATTAGTTCACTAGCTAGAGACGAAAGCAGGAGGAGGAGTTGGAGATAGAAAATGATGTAACTTCACTGGGTGCCGGTAGATGGCTACGGGCAGAGGCCGGTTGAGTTTGAGGTGTGTGTCTTCGTGCACGAAAGCATCTCGGGTAAATAAACGGGGATCCCGAGAGGAATTTCAAATAAAAAAAAAAAATTATTTTCCTTAGAGAGATCGGGGTTGGGACTCGGATTGGATCAAGACAGACAGAGAGACGGACACTCCGCCACTATATATATATTCAATGGATTTTTTCATTTATTGAGTCTCAAAAATATTGAAAGAACATTCTATTGAATTAAAATATATAATATAATTAAATTAATCATTTATTTATTTAATATATAGGCCTATCTACCATAAATAATTCGCGTGTCTGTCTGTCCGTCCGTCTGTCACGCTCTATTTAGGCAACCTCTTGTTGGAATTTTGAAATGGAATTTTATATGCATAAAGAGGACCTTCTCGGGATTACAGGGAAATTATTTTCATCCCGAAATTCCTGTAACTTTTTTGAGTTATTAATTCCTAAAGTTACGATTTCTCCCATAGGAAATGTATAGAGAAAAATCTGTATTCTTTTCATTTATGTATTCCATGAATGTAAACAAATCTTCAAGCAGGCAGTGAATTGGAATCGAATAATAATAGACTAATAATTAATTCGCCCCCGGGTGTGGCGTAGTAGGTAGCGTGCCTACCTTCTATACCAAACGTCGCGGGTTCGGACCCAGGCAGTCCGATGATTTTATTTAAGCCATTTGGATACCAGATGGCTTAAATAGAAATGCCTGAACCCCAAATTGATAATATTAATTACAACGGTTATTGTCAAAGTCTTATATGGCCTAAGTTGCCGAAAAGACTGTGTGAATGTGTGTGTGAGTGTGAGTGTGAATGAGAAAAAAGTGTGAGTGTTTAAAAAAAAAAAATAAATAAATAAATAATTAATTCAACAATTGGAGAAAAGGCGTTTGAAGGTAGTTCATTTTCTGAAGTCTGACTTTTTCCTATCAAAATATATATTTTATAGTGGCGCAGCCGATATGGAAGCTGCAATTTCCGAACTTACAAAAGTCTTTTATTTTAGGGTCTTTTTCGACAACTAGGCCATTTAGTACAAAAGTTTTAATGAATATGCAAACTGCGTCGGCATCTGCGAATTTGTCAAATGTTTACTTAAACCGAGTATATCAAAAAAATCTGTGGTGGGAGAAAGGAAAGTTAAAGAATTTGAAAATGTAGATAGAGTATTAGCTCGAAATTATTCAAATCCTAAAGAAAAGTGGAAGTTTGGAAAGATGGAATCGAGAGATGGCAGCCTGCATTATTCGGGTTCGTATCAACAATACGTTATGGAAGTGACACGTTGATCAACTGAGAAAAGCAGGGTTTGAAGAAAAGGTCACGGAAACAATTAAAAATTCAGAAAATGTTACTAGTCCTCCAATAATTGGGAACAGTTTTGAAAGAACTTTGACTTTTTCCTATCGAAATATATATTTTATTCCGGGCCAAAATCAATATTAACGAATAAAAATATATTTTTGCCACTTTGGCATTCAAAAGAGAAGAGGTTTTAACAACGTTTCGTAGGCTTAACTCAAAAATTGAATTTTCGGACTTTGGCCACTCAGCATTCTCAGCAGGCATATAAAGTCTTTGTATAGAAATTTGGGGGCTTTGAAATATCGCAGCTCTACTAACAGTCTTTGTATATCTTAGGCAAATACAACATATACATAATACAATAGCTTATTCAGTTTTTATAACGTGTAAGTTTTAACAAACCCAGGGAACCAAACATCAGCTTATATATTTCTATAAAAGACTCTCTAAATGTGAACCTGATATGCGTTTCCGCAACTGAGTAAAATCGAAAATCGACCGTCAAAAGTCGATTTTTGTTTAAAATAACCTAATTTGAACAAATAACGAATTCAAATTGTTATCACTCATTTTTCATTATTATATTAATAGTTAATTTTTTTTGTTCTTTCAGGTGGGTAATCGGTGAAAAGAAACGCCGTCTGCAGGGCGATTCACCAACTGAGACACCCAAAAAACGAACTGGAAGTAAGTTTTTGTTTTTAATTTCTCAAAGCGAAATATTACGTAAGCAGTTTGTGAAACACGTGTTATCTATTCTGCTTACGTAATGCTTTAATGAACCCGAAATCGGGAACTTTTTTTGGAGTGGAACTTTTTTGTAGCTGTTTCTTTTCTTCCACTTTAGTTGAGCTAATGAGCGTTTAATGTGGAAGAATCACTTTACTAGACTCAACACGTTAATAAATTAAACAAAAAAAAAAAAAAGATTTTGCACTCAAACAACTAAGAGTTGCCTACGGTCCATTTGGTACAATAATAAATTCAATGGTAGAAAATTCTTGATCTCCAAGACAAATCATATGTGAGGTAAACAAAAAAAAAAAAAAAAAAAGCAAATCATATACACAAAACAAATCTCAAAGAATATAAAAATAACAAGGAGAAATAAATAATTCTCTTTTTCCATATCTTTTTGAATGAAAAAAACATTTCAATGAAATATTTTCTCTCTTACTTACTCTTTGAAAATGTGAAATTGGACTCTGGACATTTGAGTCGCCAAGGAATATAGAAAAAGAATTGTTGTCACAATCTCTCTTTTTCTTTTTTTCCTTCTCGCAGAATATAATATAAAAATAAACATAAATATAATAATAAAGAGATGATATGCGAATTTATATGGCAAAAGAAAAGAGAATTCAATATTCAGCACGGAATCTATATATTCTTTGATAAAAAAAATTACTTTGTTTATTTCATAACTAAAAACGATCCATTTAACAATTTTTTTATAGTTGAATGAATGAAAAACAAAAATAATAACAATAACAATAGAAAAAAAAAACAATTATGTTACTCATAAAATTTTATTGAGTCCAATTGAACATATATATACAAACCTTTTGTATTTAAAATTTACATATTTAATTTCAAAAATATAATTGAAATATGAAACGAATTGGAGAATTCACAAAAACACTTTATGTTGTCTTTTTGATAATAGGATATTAAAAATGATTAAAGAGAATAATACTTGACACAGAGTATTTATTTATTTATTTGCAAATTTAGCCCTGAGTTGAGGAATGCATGTCAACAAATACAGTAGAACATTTATTTCTTTTTCTTACAAACATAAACATAAAATATGTTCAGCCTACCATCAAAACAACCGAAACCAAGAGAAGCAGCCAAAACACTCACCTCTTTCACTCACTAACCCGACTCTTACCTCCTCAGACTTCCCAAGAAGTTTCTCTCCAGGATAGCGGGATCGAGTTCCAAAGGATAGCAGACCTGATCAGAAACCCATGGAGGGCCGTAGATCGTTAAATTCTGCTGGGGGAGAACTTTAAGTCATGTATTTTATTGTTGAGAAACCTTAGGAGATAAAACACTGTTGATTACTTTATCCCAGCAAGTAGGGCTCTATCTATAAGTATCTCCCATATATTTATATATATATATATATATAGGGTTAGAAACGAAGTCATTGCGAATTTCAGAGGTTCTAACAGGTAGCGTTACTTCTATTTTTATGCATGTTTACAGATAATCCTTTGTTATGTTATAATTTGGTCCTCTCTGAAACATTCAGCAGCAATTTGCAGTGATCTGCTAAATAGTGTGTGAATTCTTCATAAAACATGGGAATCGTAAAAGAAACAGGCTCACAAAAAGTTAGGAACTGTGTATGGGGGGGGACGAAGTCTTGTCAGAACTGGTTCGCCAAATTTCATTCCGGTGATTTTTAATCGTTAGGTAAGGATTTGCGATCAAATAAAAGCCATAATCATGATATCCATAGTTCGAAATTGAATGTATTGGATACATGTATTCTAACATCTTGGTTACCAAAAAATGTTGGATGTCTGACCTTTCACCATGACAACGCCAGGCCCCAAACAACTTAAAATTACTGAGGCCTAGTTGGGTTGTGCCAAATTATATTTGGAAAATGGAGGCCGAAAGAAATAAAATGGTCATTTGACAAACTAAAATAATTAGAAAATAGACATTAAGAATGTTAGAAATGGAAGATGAAAGGTGGCCGAAAATATGTTTAAGGAACATCTTAAGAAATATGAAAAACAATAGGGAGACAGTCTAGGGCGCAAATTTTAAAACAAAGATGGGGAAAATGGGGGGAACCTGAAATAGCTATGAAGGATGGTTGGAAGAATGGAGCAAAGAGGAAATCACCAACAGAATGGAAGAAGGTTTAAAAAAAGGTATAGAACAAGAAATACAAATACAGTGGGTGAGAATTGGAAGATCCACATACTTCCCCCACTATAAGAAAATAAAGACAGACCAGAGACCAGAGAAATATCTGATAGAGAAGGAAGCCCAAGGCTGGAAGAAGAAAGTTTGGGCTCGAGCTAGATGTGGAAATATCTAGAATAATCAAGAGGGAAGAGACAGGGAAGTCTGGATTTTACAGGATAATATGATTGAGTTGCTGGCCAAAATGGAAGAAAAGGGGAAGAAAGAAAAAAAATGAAGTACATTAAAATTTATGTAGTTTCCTTTTTAAGGTTTTTGTTATGTACAAGATATGTATAAAAATTCAGTTAAAACAGTATTTTGCTCTTAAAAACAAAAGGGATAATGATACTACTCTGAAAAGAGCAAAATATTATTGATTGATAATAAACGAAATATTCAAGATTAAAGTTATTCTTTGGATGGTAATAAGATGTTTTCTTTTCCTCGAATGATCTAGTTTCCAACCCAACTTATTAGTACCACATTTCTCAAAAAAAATTATAATAAGTGGTTTTAACACATAAATACAAAATATAATTGTAATTAATATAGTACGAATATCATTTGGGAAGGGAGTAATCAAGGATGGACAAAATCCTTTAAAAAGGATTAGCGATCCGTGCAGTTCGGACAATCCGATCCGATTTAGAAAAAGGATTGCTGTTGGAATTAAAATTCCAGATCCGCGGTCCTAAAATCCGATCCGGACTTGATATTTAGACGGTTGGATGAATCAAAAGGATATAACAAAAATAAAACTCGGCCCTATCTCCTTGACAGGTTAAAATTTCGAACTGATATTCATAATAACAACTTAAGAAAGAGAAATGTTATTTCTCTCCCTAAACATCGCGGGGAAAAATACAAAGGATCTTTCTCCTATAGTGCGGCCGAGGGTGTCAACTCCTGGGATAATTTTAATCATTTAGGAAATATTATTGGTCATATGTGTTTTCCCAACAGTGAGGTATTCGGGGACATTGTAGTTCGATTTAAGTTAATTCGAGATAGAGTCGTGTATGCGAATAAACTCAAATATACTTACCTTAATTCTATGATATAATGTAATAATTATAATGAAGTAACTTTATTAATATATAACATAATATAACTATAACTCCAACCAACTATACATATAATAATACTGTATTATCTATGTCTACTGTAATCATGTACAGGCCATATCAGTATCCAAAAATAATTGAATAACTGCATAACTTTGGCCTTTATCCTGCAATAAATGTAAACACATTTAAGGATATAAATAATAATAAAATAAAATATAAATAAAAAATTTTAAAGGATTGGCAATTCTTTGAAAAGGACTTTAAAAATCAGGATATGGTTTCTAATCCTTCGAAAAGGATTAGCGATCATATCCTAGATTCAGAGAGCAAAAATGATTTCGATCCAGATCCAAGATCCTGGATCGGATCAGATTTTCGGAGTTAAATCCAAAATCACGATCACGATCCTGCCCATCCCCTGGTGTGTCTGATTTAGATCACCCACAGCCTCCTTCCCCTTACCATTATTTATTTCATGTGTTTTTAGAGAAGATTTTTTTTTGACATTTTACGATTGTTATGTAATCAACACTTATCTTCAATTAAATCAACTAATGTAATTATGAAAATGTTGGTTATTGTCTTCTCTCTTGATGTCACTGACCCTGGCCACAAACGGTCGGTCCTCCTTCCTCATCATGCATTTATATATATACTATACATAACTCGTTTGTTATTCTATTATTATTAGTTAAAGCCTATTTTGATTTGACAGCCAGTCAATTGTGTTTCAATAAGTAATTCAACGCTTATTGGCTGATTAATCAATCAAAGTAGATTCAATTCTCTTCTTCCTCATTCCATTCCGCGAAAAATTATCTTCTATTATTATGTTAATATATTAAATACTACAAACAAAAAGTATAATAAATTTAATTATAATAATGAATAAATTAATGAATAATTTGTGAAATGATAAATCTAAAAATAATTTATTAAAATTGGTCTACAATTACAAATAAGCAAAATAAAAGCTTTTGTATTTTTGGGGTCCTTTTGAACTGACAAGGGGAGTGCATAGCCTTCATGTCACCGATTTGAACGAAAATTTTTTTATGAGTAGTTCTTAATGAAAAACAAAGTATGTTAAAGCGAGAGAACGCACTTCTCAACTGTTCGTCTAAAAAAAAAAATGTTAAAGATTTTGCCAGCATGCTAACAATAACCATTCAAAAAGCCATTTTGGCTAGATTAGTAGCGTTCATTCTTTGCAAACATGAAATTCCGAGTTCGAATCTCGCTCTGTACAACTATTTTTTTTGTGTAATTTATATTTTTATTATTATTATTATTTTTTTTTTTATTAATAGTAATATATTTCTCGAATAATATTTAATATTTCCTTATATTTTTGACAGAAAGCATTTGAATTTTCTTTAAATATATGTAACAATATGTTAAAAATTAAAAGTTAATTAAAAAAAAAAAAAAACGTTTTATTAATTTATTAATATTAAAAAATATTCTTAGAAATTCCAAAAATATAAATTACACAAAAAAAAAATAGTTGCACAGGGCGAGATTTGAACTCGGGATTTCATGTTTACAAAGAATGAAAGCTACTAATCTAGCCACAATGACTTTTTGAATTGTTATTGTTTAAGGCATGCTGGTAAAATCTTTCTAACATTTTTTTTTAGACGAAAGGTTGAGAAGCGCGGTTCTTTTTGCTTTAACAGAATTTGTTTTTCATTAAGTACTCCACATAAAAAAATTTTCGTTCAAATCGGTGACATGAAGGCTATGCACTCCCCTTGTGAAACAAAACAAAAAACAAAAAGTAAAATAGCCTACTTTCCTTCTATATGGGAAATTAATACGTATATTTTTATACATAGTTGGTACATAAAACACAAACTGTTTTCGTTTTATTATTTTTATTTTTTTTTTTTTTTAACTCGTTAATCAACAAGCAACACACAAAATTCATTTCTTTAATCTTTTTAGTTAATAAAAAAAAAAAAAAAAAATTGTAAATGGAGTTTTCATGTAAAAGTTAAATAAATAATTCGCATCAAAAGAGAAGGGAGAATGAATTCTTTCTCATCAGGTAGAAAGAGAGAGAGGGAAGTTGTGGGAACTTAACAATTTGCTAATTGTTTTATGTATGTGATAGAAACCATTCATTTGATTGGGTATTTAACTATTTATTAGTTTAAGTTCAAATTCTTTTAAATAGCTACCTTAAAATATTCATATTCACTCGGTTATTTGCTTTAGCAGGTCTATTCTCTAAGCAAAAGCGTTAACTTTTAACATCTGTAAACAACATTAATTCATTTTAACACTTCCTTGTCTCAAATAGCTATTCTGTAAACAAAAACTTTAAAGCCAAGGCGTTAACATTTAGTAAATAGTGTTAAAAATTAATGTCATGTCTAAAGGGTGCCTTTAATATTTTAACGTCGTACGTCTTTAACCTAAAAAGTAAGGTTATGATTTTGATAGCTTTAAAATAAAAGCAACATATTAACACCGCTGTTAAAACTTAGTGCATTTTTTAACGCTGATTGTTTTTACGTTACTCTTTAACACCCATTTGTTGATTTTAAATTTTAGCGTCTTTTTTAGAGAATAGCCTGTATTTGTTTTAAATTATTTATTATTGATTATAAATCAAATCTTAAAATCATCTTCTGATTACTACAAAAAACAAAAAGATTAATAAATGTAAAGATAATAATGAATAAATTAATACATAATTTGTGAAATTAAAAAGCTAAAAACAATATTTTTTTTTAACACTCACACTTTTTTCCCATTCACACAATCTTTTCGGCATCTTAGGCCGTATAAGACTTTGTACGACATTCAGTATTTTAGAAATTATCTATAGGGTGTCCAGGCATTCTTATTTAAGCCATTTGGCATCCAAATGACTTGAATAAAATCATCGGACTGCTGGGGTCCGAACCCGCGACCCTTGGTATAGAAGGTTGGCGCGCTACCAACTACACCAAGCCCGAAGGCACACAATTATTCTTAATTGTCTACATAAAATAAAAGCTAAACATTTTTTCAACTCACCAGTGAATCAAGTGTTGATTTTTGATCAAAAAATAATTTAAAACAAATAACCAATTATACTTTAAGTTACAAAATTTCTACAATACTGTGACGTTTTATTTATAAAATAGTGAGAGTTGCAACAAGATTTCAACGGAAATACACATTTTAAATACCGCTGTGTCTTTTAATAAAATAACTCAAAAATCAAAAGGCTCAAATTGAGAATAAAGGTAATTAATTATTCGGTCAAGATTTTTAAATCCTCTAAATGAATTTTCACAAAAAAAAGAGTTCTGAAAATAAATCAAGTAGTTTCAGAGTTAATGCCAGGTCTTGTTTATTAGATACGTAACAAAGAGATTTATTCAATTTATTCAAATAAAAAAAGAGTCGAGTATAACTAACTAACAAAAAAAATAAATATTCTCTTTATTTATTTTTTTTTTAGATTACCTTTAAGGGATAAAGCAAACTAAAAATTTCTAGTCAAATTGTTCATATTAATTTTTGATACGAGTTCATCGTCTCTCTCTATCTCTCTTTTTTTCTCCCTCGAGAGGCATTAAAATAAAAACGTTTCATCTATCTATCAAAATACCAAAAAAAAAAAAGAAAGAAAACATCTGTTACCCAGAAAATACTTAAATATAGGGAGTTTCAAAAATCACATTTATTTTTTCAGAGATAAAAAAAAAAACAATTTCAAAAATTAAAAAATTCTGATTAATATTATTTGTAATTTGTAATTTTTGTTTGTAAATAATATTATTATAGAATAAATAAATTTTGTAAAAATTTGTATTTATTATTTATTATATACAAATTTATTCAGACAAATAAGTAACTTCAAAAAATTATTATTATTTTTTTTTTTAATAAAGAATAAAATTAACTTTTTTAAACATCCTATATTTGATTTGAGTTTGACTTTGTGGCAAAGAATCTTTTTTTAACTTTATACATGTATATTTTAAAAAGTTTTATTGTCAATGCAATTTTCCAAATAACAAACTTTTTATTTTATTAGCAAAAAAAAAAAAAAAAATTATATATAAACTTAATCTTTTATTTTATATATTTTCTTTTCTATTCCTTCTGGTGGTGTTAGCTTATGGTTTAGGGCATAATACAGTGTATATTAATATTTTGACATAATACATAATGACTTCGTAACAGTATGTTAGTAAAAATTATTTGGAATATGTGAGGTTTCACTAAGTTGTAAATGAAAGAAATATTGAATTTCTATCGCGATATATTTCGGGCTATTAACCCATCTTCAAGAGTGCATACCTGTGACTGAGTGAATAAAAGAGAGTATATGCTGCCAGGCTTAGGTAGGAGGGGCTTAGATAGGAGTGGGGGACATTTGTGAGTGCTTACTTGAGACTAGGGTTGCCTCTGGAAGGGGCTGCCTATTCTAGGAAGGACTTGGTATATTGTTTTCTAATTTTCTTTCATTCGATTAATCTGTCATTACCATTAAGCTGTAATCGTTTTTGTATCTTGTTTCTCCTTCCCTTTTATATTGTTAAATTTAATTAAATTAAAGTATTTATCATCATGTTAGTTCCAGTGTTATTAAGGGACAATTGAATTTTATGTTAGTTAAAAAATTTTCAAAGTTTATTTTTTATCTTAATTTTCTTTATTTTTAAAAAAAACCATTGTGTAAGCCAGCCAAATGTAGTTGAACTAGCAAATTAAAGTCCTTCCTAGAATAGGCAGCCCCCTCCAGAGGCAACCCTAGTCTCAAGCAAGCACTCACAAATGTCCCCAACTCCTCCCCCCACAACTATCTAAGCCCCTCCTACCTAAGCCTGGCAGCATCTACTCTCTTTTATTCACTCAGTCACATGTATGCACTCCTGAAGATGGGTTAATAGCCCGAAATATATCGAGTTAGAAATTTCAATATTTCTTTCATTTACAACTTGTTAGTGAAACCTCACATATTCCAAATAGTTTTTACTTATAAATATGTTTAACGGAAAATCTACACCACTTTCCCTCCAAACTATGTATGTTAATTGGTTTATGGGCCAAACGTCTTTTGGGTTTAAAACCTAGGATCTCTAAAATATTTCTGTCTAGTCAAGTCTGAATCGAGGTATTTAAATGTGAAAAACAATTTAACATTTAATTTAACAATTATGGTTAAAATAAAAAAAAAGAAAATATTTCTGGTGATCAATACTCTCTCTTTCTAATTTTTTTTTTTTTTTTTTTTTTTAATTCGATTTTAATAAAACCGATAAACACAAAAAAGCTGATTTTATTATTAAATTCAGAATAATTCCAACTAAATTAAATTAAATTAAAAAACGGAATTTTCATTAATATTATTAAAATTAGATTTTTTTTTATTTTGATGGAAAAAATAAATTATATTTCGATATTTTAATCAAAGAATTCATAGTAGTTAAAAAAAAAAAAACTCCCTAACCCTCATCAAACATGATGTATGAGCCCAAGTTGGATAATGCGGTATTAAATTTCTTTATTATGTACAATCTTGGGTTCAAATCTCAGCTAAGCAATTTTTTTTTTTTTTTTTCGATTTTTGATGGTGTGAACTGTTGGCCACATCTATGTCTTTTTTTTTATACAATCCTAATCTTATATTTTCGTCATCCTATCTAAAAAAGAGGCATCCCATTCGCTAATGAAATTGTGGTCACCAAAAGAGAGATGACGACAAATTCGATCTCGCCATTCTATTCTTTTAAGGGAAATAGAAGGAAACCTATAATAAAAAAAAAAACGGGGTGGGAAGCTTTTAAATCTCAGTTTTACTCTCACTCTCTATTAGGTAGAGAGAAAAAAAAAGAAGAAGAAGGACGGATATATAAGAGTAAAATAGAATTTAACCCTAATACATAGGCTATATATTCAATTTGATTCTTTGAACAGATAACTCAAAGTTAGTTTGATTAAAATTAATTACGGTTGACTAATTTTAATCAAAATTTTGATATTTGACTAATTTTACCAAAATTTGAGGTCATCATTTTATATTGTAATGATTTAATAAAGAAATTAAGATCATTGTAAATTTATGATCGTAACTTTTTTCTATTAAGAAGATATTAATATAAATTAATTTTAACTTCTAGATTGTCGCAAAACGTAAAGTATTTCTGCATTTTTGGTATGTTATTTGGACCCCTTAGGGGAGTGTGAAACCAACCACTTTTTGCAAGCAAAAAAAAGTTGTGTTACTTGCGTAATACGAGAAAAACTTCAAAATTTTCAGATATTTTTCAGTTTTTGTAATTGAATTCAAAAACTATGGACTTTTTGACATTAGAAGTTATTATCATTTTTAAAGTATATTAAATTTCAAACAATAAAAGCCAAACCAGAGCTTCGTAAGTTTAATAGTTTTTGAGATATGATGCTTGAAATATGAGCATGATTTTCAGAAATGTTACAATTTTCAATTTTACGTATGTTTTAAGCCGAATATCGGCATAACCGTTCATGCTTTTTTTTTTTTTTTTTTTTTTGGAATGGGTGCATAAGGTCCGAAGACCTATAATGACCAATAGTCACATGCAGCCAGGAAGAAAATAAAAACAAAAGGAGAAGCATAAAGGGGAAACTCAACTGCGGGAACTGAGAAGATGCCTGTTGAGGTTAGACTTGAAAGTCTGAAGATTGTAGGTTTTGGGGAAGATAGACGCAGGGAGCTTGTTCCAATCACGGGAGGTCATGGGGACAAAGGAAGAATGAAATTGTTTTGTTCTGTTAGTCGTGATCTGAACAGCATAGGGATGCTGGGACGATGCCTCTCTTGTGTTCCGTGAATATGTTGCATTGGGTGGGATAATTGATTTTAATTCGGCAGAGCATTGACCATGGTAATACCTGTAGAAGAGAGATAGTGCAGATACTCTTCTTCTATGATCTAGTGACTGTAGGGATGCAATAAGGGTAGAATCACCTATCAGTCTAATTGCACGCCTCTGTATGGCTTCCAAGGAGGAGAGAGCGTCTTTCGACGCCCCTCGCCAAAGGTGGGAACAATATTCAAGACACGGCCGAATTTGGGCTTTATAGAGGATTAGGAGTTGTTGGGAGGAAAAGTAACGCTTCGTTTTGAATAGGAAACCCAATTTCCTTGCGGTAGATTTAACCACAGAAGAGATGTGGTTGCTCCAGGAGAGATCAGATGTAACTGTCACTCCCAGAACAGAAAATGAATCTTTGAACTCGAGACTATTATTGCTGTAAATAAGGGGAGGGCAAATCTCTATTTTTTTGTCTAGAAATTAAACAACATTGGGTTTTTTGGGAATTGAATTTTACTTAATTGAGGTTTCCCCATTCCTCCAAGAGACCAAGATCATCATTTATCGACGACACAGCCCCCAGACGACCAGTGGATGAGGTTTCACCAGTCCTGACTGAGTGCAGGGTACTGTCATCAGCAAAGCAATGAATTGGGTTGGAGGTTACTCCCATGAGATCGTTAATGTACATAAGGAATAGGGTGGGAGAGAGGACAGAACCCTGGGGAACACCTGCGTTGATTGAATGCGGAATAGAAGACACACCGTCGACTACAACCGAGATCTTTCGCTCCGTTAGAAAGCTCTTGATCCACTGGCACAGCTCAGAGGATAGGCCAAAAGATGGAAGTTTAGCATAAAGATTTTTATGCCATACCTGATCGAAAGCCTTCGAAATGTCAAGAGCAACTGCAAAAGTTTCCCCTTTCATTTCCATGGCTTTGTTCCAGAGGTGTGTGACAAAGCTCAAAATATCCCCAGTCGAACGAGCATGCCTGAAACCATATTGCCTATCATTCATCATTCCGCAATGTTCCAGATGATTTAAAATTTGAATGTTGAGGGCTTTTTCCATAATTTTGGATAGTATGGAGTTTATTGCGATTGGGCGATAGTTGCTGGGAAGAGAGGAGTCACCTTTTTTGGGAATGGGTTGAATATTCGCCAATTTCCAAGAGTCGGGAAAATTTCCCGAGGAAAATGAGAGGTTGAACAACCTGGATAATATTGGGACCAATTCAGGGGAACATTTTTTAATGACGATAGGGGGAATACCGTCAGGGCCTGGGGATTTGTCGATTACTAGCTCCTTAATAACCTTTTTAATTAGTTTATCCCTAAAATGAATTTTATTCATTGAAATTTTATTGGAATGCTGGGTCGGAGGATCGCGACTATTGGCTTTATCGTCACTAGTAGAATTGGATGCGAAGAGAGAAGCAAAGATTTGGGCTTTTTCAAATGGGGTAGTGGCAATTTTACCATCAGGCAAATTAAGAGGTGGAAATGAAGATGAGGAAAAGTTACACCCTACTGCCTTGGCCAAAGACCAGAAGCGTCGACTACCATTTGGGCAGGATGCCAATTGGTCGCATTTCCTCTGCTCGAAGGTCCTTTTAGCCTCATTGATGGTCTTCTGACATTGGGCTCTGGCCTTACGAAATCTATCCCACTCCAACGGATCTTAGAGAAAGATTGAGAGAAATTGAGTTTTAGCACATTTAATTACCTTTCATTTAAGCGCAAAACGGGGTCATTAACTCTTATAGTTCTCCTGTAATCATAAAAAAACAAAAATTCCAATAATACAAAAACCCTAAATATAATTGCATCATCTCAAAAACTATTAAACTTACAGAGCTATGGTTTGACTTCAATTGTTTGAAATTTAATATACTTTAAAAATTATAAAAACAACTAATGTCAAAAAGCCCATAGTTTTTAAATTAAACTGTAAAAACTGAAAAAAGTGCGAAAATTACGCAGTTTTTCTCGTATTACGCGAGAAGCACAACTTCTTTTTTGCTTGCAAAATGTGGTTGGTTTCACACTGCCCTAAGGGGTCCAAAAATGCAGAAATATTGACTGGCCTATTAATAGATTTTGTATTTTTGAATAAATTATTTATTTACAAAATTTATTTATTATTATAAAAATAATTTTATTCTTTATAAAATACAATACAAATTTCACAATAAGTTTGTATTTTATTAACAATTTTCAAAAGCAAATTTGTTTGTTTCAGGTAAAGCAATGCAAATGCTTGGCCTTCGTTTGCGC
This sequence comes from Euborellia annulipes, assembly GCA_023213315.1. NCBI lineage: Eukaryota > Metazoa > Arthropoda > Insecta > Dermaptera > Anisolabididae > Euborellia > Euborellia annulipes. Next base: position 188,200 of record JAKCPI010001396.1, read on the forward strand.
GATGCAGCTGCTAGGCGCTCACAGAATCCTTCACAGCAGCAGCAGCAAAATCCCACACTGGATCAACTTGATGTGAGCTGCTTGTCCGGTCGAGGGACAGGTAGAAAGGGCATACATAAAGCGCCTAGAGTACGCAACGCACACACACCCAAATACACTAGGTAAGTAGATTATAGTAATATGCTTGATTTGATCGGTCATTTTGTCTAAAATAATCTCTCTGACGCAAATATATCAATTATTTTAAACACTAGGTTGTACCTAATGCTTCCTAAAAGGGAGTTATTATAATTATAATCTCATTTTTAAATTCTAACCAATTTAATTGTACTGTTTTTTATAATAAGAAATTTATATTTTACTAGTAATAAATTCTCTTTGTCAAGTATAAAATAATCCCAATCTTTAATGGTTGGACGGTAATGATTAATTAATTAACTTCCATTAGCACGTTACGTCATCACTTCTCTCTCTTACTACTTTACATATTCTAAGCCTAATGTCAATACTTGTCCAGAGATAATATACATATAAAGTTAGCCTAATTAAAGAGAATATGAAGTATGAAATTTAATATTTTAATTTAATTCACTCACAAGGGGGTCCTACAGCTAGTGAGTCACCGATTTTTTTATATTCATAGGATTTGAAGGTGAGTATATGGATAGTAATTTCCTAAAGTAGTAATGTTACGATGCGCTTCACAAAAAGAGTCGACGATATCCCGAGTTCTATAAGTTAAGATAATTTTGACACATTGTTAAAGCTTCCGGTAGTGCGCTATGTTCTCGTAAACGCAGATTCGATGGTTCGATTCTTGTTGGCGACATCATCTTTAATTTCATTCATATCTCATTTTAACATTTATACAATTGAAATGAGTATTAAGAAATATGAATCGTAATATAAACATTTTTTTTTTAATTAACACTGGCTACACTGCAAAAAAATCCTAATTTAATGTGTTTTGGAAAACTAAATTTACAAATTTCCCTTGCAAATGATAATTACTATGCATTTGTCTACTAAATTTACAAATTATGCGTTCAAATTCAATTTTTTACAACAAAAAAACATATTAAAATTACCATTTTGTTCTAAAAATAGAGTATGTATTGTAATTTTACATTCATTGTAATTTTCGCTAAAAATTGTGTCGAGGGACAAGTTTTTTTTTCTCGCTCGAGTCAAATTGCTTTCTAAAATTACAATACATTTTCACTCTAATTTTTCAACGGCTAAAATTACAACACATTTGTAAATGGTTTTTTCAGACCTACAATTAGTAAATTTAGTATGTTTTTGTTTATGTCATTTGATTCCTAATCAAAAATTATAAAATAACCAAAATTTTTTTTACAGTGTATACACGGAAAATAGGAATATTTGTATTTAAATTTATTTATACAATAATATTTAGTTTGAAAAATACGTTTATAACAAAAATAAATGCCCTCGGGGCTTGGCGTAGAGGTTAGCGTGCTAATCTCGTATACCAAACGTCGCGGGTTCGGACCCCAGGCAGTCCGATGATTTTATTTAAGCCATTTGGATACCAAATAGCTTAAATAAGAATGCCTGGACCCCAATATAGATAAATTCATAAATAACGGTTATCGTCAAAGTCTTAAATGGCCTAAGTTGCCGAAAAGACTGTATGAATGTGAGTGGGAATGAGAAAAAAGTGTGAATGTTAAGAAAAAAAAAAAAAAATAAATAAATAAATAAATATTTGTTAATTAGCATTTCAATTTTATAAATGTGAAAAAGATAGAATTCGGAAATCTTGAAAGTGAATTTTATCAAGTGTTTTTTAGAAGTGCATTGTACTGTTTTAGGAAATTTATGTTCAGATACATGTACTCACCTTAAAATCTATGAGTATAAAAAAAAAAAAAATTCAGTGACCCATTAGACGTATGGTCCCTTTGTTAGAAAAAATTTTAATGTGATCATCATATCCATCCACACTTTAAACAATTGGGGGACTTGAATCTAACAAAAATCCATTTTTTGTATTTTGTCTCGAGTCGAATTAAATAAAATAATTGAAATTTTATTCTTTTATTAATTAAATATTAAATATAAATTGATTTTTTTTTTTCCATTTCAATAAATATTAATATAAAATCCCACAAATTATTCAAATTATTTCATTTAATATCATAATTGATTCTTTTATTTTGCCTTTTAAAGGATTAAATCATAAATTTTATTTAATTATATTCATTGATTTTTTTTTCTGATTTTTTTTTCATTTAAACTGAATAAAAAAAAAATTCAAAATTGTTTTGTGTAAATATAAAAAAAAAAGTTGTTTTATTAAGAAATGTTTTATATTGTTGTGTTTGAATTTAAAAAAAAAAAGTAAATATTAAAAGAGCTCTTTACGAAAAAAAAGTAAAAAGGCCTTATAAAATGTTTTTCTTAGAAAAGTAAAAACTTTTTTCTAATTATTTTTCAAGTGTATATCTTCTATGTTCTGTTTTTTTTTTTTTTTTTTTTTTTTTTCATTTTGAAATTTAATACGTATTTAAAAAAAATTCACTTTTTACTTTAATAATAAACTTTTTTGCACAATTGGCTAAAAGTTTGTATATAAAGAATTTTTTTTTTTTTTTAATATACAAATTTAATAAATATAATTTTATAATTATTTTTGAGTAGTAAATTTTACACAATTTCATGATTTTAATATAATAATCAAACTACAATTACAATATTTATTCTATTTACAAATTGTTATATATATAATAATGAATAAATTTTATAAATTAACTATTTAAAATAAAAAAAAAGAATTACAAAACGTTTCGGGGGGGGAATCAACTCTTTAAAAAACTAAATGGTCTAGGTGTAGAAGGCTGTTGAACGCCCTACAGGAAGCCATCTATACATACAATTTTTTTCGACACCTGTATTGGTCATCACAGCCGAAAAGAATACAAATAAATAACTAAATATATTCTTAGCATAAAGTTATTTATTAATACCCCTGAAATGTAAAAACATTTATTTTCAACAAAAATATTTATTTTTCAGTTTTATCGTTCTCTGATCCAGCATGTTATGAAATATTAATCTAAATATTTTCGTTGAAATTAGTCTTTTTAAATAATAAATAAACAATTAATCAATTCTTCTTCTGTTCTCGTCCCATTCCCGCGATGCGGGACGGCGAACCTGACTCTTTTCCCTCCAACCCTATCATGAGTTTTCGCGACCGGAAGAAATAGGACAGGCCGGCCCGTCGCACTGTCTGACGTCTATTGAAAAGAGGAAGGAAGAGACAGACTGCCTGCCCCAGCTCGGGCAGATCGTGGTCGCCATCCAACCCCCTGAGCGATAACAATTAATCAATTGTTGGTTAAAAATTATTTAGAATATTTATTTTTATTAAAAATTGATTTACAATATCTATATATTAAATTAAAATGCTCCAATGTATTCAGAAAGAATTCACCTCCCCCCCAGCCTATTCTCTCACCCCTTTTTCTTTGTTATCTGATCTAGAATGCCATTTACTTGCTTTTTAACCCATCATTAAAATTAAAGACAGATTGCATTTACCCTTAAAAGCCTTTTGAAATGCCATCTTCTATCTCTCGTTAAAAGTTAACTTGTGTGGGCGATAAACAAGGCTAAAAAACGATTAAATGATGTGTTTAATGAAAGTAGTAAAATTAAAAAAAAAATTCTTTGTATGTTCCTTTTTAAATCATCTAAAATTGTAAGTTGAATTGTTTATTTATTACAAAATTTATTCGTTATTATATATTATTATAGATTGATAAATTGTAATACAAATAATTTTATTCTTCATAAAATAGAATAAAAAAAAATCTCACAATTAGTTTTGCACAATTCAATTGAATTTTATTAACAATCTGAATAAAATTATTTAATTTCTAAAGCCTCTACAATTTATACAAATATATAATGGGGGGATATTGTAAAGTTTGTGATCCTCTTATCCTCTCTCTCTCTGTCTCTTATTTATTATTCATCCATTCACCTTGAAAATAAGATAAGAATATCTTTCCTTCCTTCCTTTCTTCAAGTTTGATTAAAAATAATAATAAAAAAAAAAAAAAAAAATTATATAATAGCTAAAATAACTAAGTTTGAAATCTCTTATAAAAGCCGGAGAATTCAATTTGCATTCGTTAATTTGTTTTATTTTAATCAAATAAACGTCTAAGATAAATATTGGTATAGAAATAAAACAAAAAAAATGTATATTTACTTTGAATTTAAGATGGATTAAAATTGTTAATTAAATTATTTTTGCCAACTTTAGGTTGCCTCCCCACCTCCTCCGAAAGGTTTGAATGAAATTTGCAAAAACTAGTTACGTTGCCTGCCTTACCGCGATGCGATTGAACTTTTTGCTCATAAGACTGTTATGCACTAATACCTATAAATATTCACACATCCAATTATATTTTCATTTACTTTATTTGCTCTCATTACTTTTTTTTTTTTATTTATTTATTTTTTTTTATTCAATTTTTTTTTTCTTAAATACCTCTGATATATTTAAAAAAAAAAAATATGAAATTAATAACTCTTCTCTTTTTTTTATTGTTATTATTATTATTACGAAATTAAATAATCTTTCTCTTACCTATATGTATATGATAATATAACTTACATATATATAGAAAGTATTGGATTCATGCCAAAAATTCGATGTCGAGATTTTGATGGATATACACGTTTTGAGGTAGCCTGAATCCAAAAAAGTGGTTTTGCGACATGGTCTGTCTATCTGTCTGTCTGTCTGGGTGTCTGTGGGTGTGTGTTTAATTTAAACCATGAAGGAATTGTTCTTTTTTTTTTTTCAATTTTGTCAAAATTCGCTCCAACGATTTTGATTAAAATTCAAAAATTATTTATTTTTTAGATGGTCTTTAAAATGTATATTCGCATTTAATAAATAAGAAATTATATATAATATTTAAGATATTATGTGAGCCGCGAAACGGGAATTTATATAATTAAAAATTTTTATACCCGAAAAAATATGGGTGTGCCGCCGGGAGTTGAACCACGGATTCTCCAAATTGTACTCGAAGTGCCCTTACTACTAGACCAGAAAAAGACATTATCATTTTATTGTACATACCTGCTGAACCTGCTGCTGGTTTGACGATGGAAAACACGAGAACCGATGATTTTTTTACGCACAGCTTCTGAACGCGTTGACTGAAGATCCTATAGGAGACTAGTTTCACGCCATTCACGATCAAGTGGGGACTTCACAACAGAAATTAGCCCGTATTTGGACCTTCTCATCTATATGTTGTGAGAAATATGAGCAAGCAGTTGGAAATTTTTTTTTTTTATTGATAAATTGGCATTAGAAAAATTCGCGCAATAATAAAAGGAATGCAAAAATGTTTAATTAATTGAACCCACACCACATATCCCTCAAATAAACAGAAAGGAATGTTAACAAATTAAAAATTATTCAAATTGTTTTTTGTTTGCGCATGACCAAACTGTAGACATCAGTTGCATTCTATAAATAAATGATTGATTAGAGCGTGGAATAGTAGAGCGTACATTGATATCCTCTAACGATTGATTTGGACCCCAAGAGAGAGAAATTGAAAATAATTATTTATTATCTCTAGCATTCTTGTTTCTCCATCTCCCTTTGATGTTTCAATATTCAACTCAGGATCAGACATAAATTATTTATCTCGTTCATATGAATATGAATATTCAATTATTAAGGAATGGAATGCTCGTTCTGTTTTATTTTTCCTTGAATAATTATATTCAATGAACTTTCAAAATTTTATGACAATATTTATATAACCTATATTATTTTTAATTAAATCAATTTAAATTTAGCGCTGAAAATTTCAATTTGATATGAAAACGCGGTAAATTTAAAGAGAAATAATAATTTTAAATTAAAATAGGATTTCATTTGTCACTAAGGACTTTTATACAATTTCTTAAAATCATCATTTAATTTGACACGGATTTCACGGATGTGTAGTACTTAATGAAAAACAAATTCTGTTAAAGCGAGAGAATCCACTTCTCAACCGTTCGTCTAAAAAAAAATGTTAAAGATTTTGCCTGCATGCCTTAACCCGTTGCTAACATTTACATAAGCCGCGATGGATTGATCGGTAGCGTTCATTCTTTGTAAACATGAAATTCCGAGTTCAAATCTTGGCCTGTATGGAAATATTTTTTTTTGGATTTCAGAATAAAAATTTAATAAGTTTTTATTTATTTAAAATTTAATTCCCTTTTAAATATGTATAATTAAATAACTCTAACAATGATTTGGGAAAAGTAAAGACCCGTCGATGTTTGGTGTATATTTTAAATAATACAATACACCAACAAAAATATGTAATCTTTTACAAAATATGGATCAATATTATCTCTATATATTGTTCAGCTTAGTAAAAAGAGAGAGAGAAAAACCTTCCTATCTCTCACTCTTAACTTTGTTCCTCCCTTTTATCATCCATCCCTAGGGATAGAGAAACTCTTCATTCACACACACATACACATACACAACGATGCATTTGATTTCTTTGAAGGCAAAAAAAAAATGGAATTCAATGGCAAGAGATAAGCCTCATATCTCTTATACAAAAAATAAAATTTTAAAATTTTATGTACTTGACATTTTTAGTTGGTTTATCAAATGGCCGCTAGGAAGCTCTTAGATCGATCTATTTTCAAATTAATTTCATTTATGCCGGGCTGCAAGAAAACAGTTCTATAAATATATAAAGATCTGTTAGTAAACATCGCTTTGGGCGTTAAAATTTTAAAGGAACCGTTAACTATTCCCTACTTTTAAGTATATATATATATAGATCCAAAACGATTGAGCCGCGCGAAAATAACAACTTTTTATGTATTTTGCCATTTGACCGCAAGGGCGCATTGTCTGCGGCGGACCCTCGCCTTTTCTTCTTAATTATGAAAAGAAAATTATTTTTTTTTTTTTTTTTTTAAAAAACATTCACACTTTTTCTCATTCACACTCACATTCCACACACATTCACACAGTCTTTTCGGCAACTGAGGCCATTTAAGACTTTTACGATAATCAGTATGTTTAATATATCAATTGGGGGGTCCAGGCATTTTTATTTAAGTCATTTGGTATCCAAATGCCTTAAATAAAATTATCGGACGCCTGGGATCCGAACCCGAGACGTTCGGTATAGAAGGTAGGCACGCTACCAACTACCCAAGCCCCTTGGGCAAGAAAATTATTATTATTATTCCATTCCAATTCAGTGCCTGCTTGAGGATTTGTTTACATTCATGGAATACACAAATGAAAAGAATACACAAATATTTCTCTATACATTTCCTATGGGAGAAATCGTAACTTTAAGAATTAATAACTCAACAAGTTATAGGAATTGTGGGATGAAAATAATTTTCCTGTAATCCCTAGAAGGTCCTCTTTATGCATATAAAATTTCATTTCAAAATTCAAACGAGAAGTTGCCTAAATAGAGCGTGACAGACAGACAGACAGACAGAAGGACATTGGCGAATTATATATATAGATAGATAGCTAATATTACCAAAATTATAAAAATAGTAACGGTATATTAGTTTTGTTTAAATTTTAATCGTTAATATTAGGTTAAAAAAAAAAAAAAAATGTTTTTAAATATGGTAAAATAAAAATAATAAATACGTTGGTAGCTCTGACTGTCAGATGTTAAATTATAAAGAAACTTGGAATATACTATAACCTCACAACAGATATCTATGGTATAATAATTAATAATAACACTTTACACGTTTCAGAAACTAAAGAAAACTCAATTAAATATATCATATTAGTAAAATCCGAACATCTCTCAGATCCTGACTGTCCGGACGTCTGGTAACTCTAGTTCTAGATTGTTAAATTATTTAGCGGTGTGGGTTTTATTCGACACAACCATTTTTTAAGAAATATTTATATTTTATTTATGAAACTACCCTTCTAACTCCACCTCCCTTGTAGAGTCTGCCCCTCGTGTTTGTGCTAGGGGTCACCAATCAAATGAAATAAATGCCCTCCGATACCGAAAAAGGCTTTAAACTAAATTCAAAAAAAAAAAACTTCCATTTATATAAAATTTATATTTAAAAGGCCTAAAATTGCTCAACGTAAAAGTGTAAAAATAAGGATATGGATCCCATTGTTAGAATTTTTTGTCATTTTTCTAACAAAATTATCAATTTTTTGATTTTGCACGAAATGAGGTTTTTACTGCATGAAACATAGATTTTTTATTGCACGAAAATCCGCTCTCTGAGTCATAGAAGACGTTAAGTCCTAAAAAACTACGGGGGGTCTGGGGGCGAAGCCCCACAGCTAGCAGTAAGCTAGTCTAATCATAAAATCCTTTAGAAAACCATGAGAATCAATTAAGTAGTTTCTGAGTTAATAAGAGAATTAACACAATTATTTTTAATTTTTTTGAAATTATATAATTAAAAAATATTATTTTATCAATAATTAAATTAATTGTACCCGACAATTAAAATTTTATTAATTCATAAAAGACACAATTAAATCTATTGTTAATGCATTAACTTCAAAACTACTTGACGGAATTTTTTTTATTTCATGATTAGGTGATTTTTTAATGAAAGATGTTTATTATATTTTGTATTTACAGACACTAAATATTCATAAAAATTTTGAATCATTCAACTACTTCTAAAAAAGGAAGTAATATAATAATATTCATTCCATTCACCAAAAATGGACTTGGAATTAATTCATAGTACACGTATCAAAAAAAGATACAAGAAGGAGCCGATTTCCCATTATTCAAATAAGATGAATGTGTTACACACTGCGAGTGTGTGTCTCTCGTTCATCGACATTTCATAGAATGAGAAGGGAGGGGGGGAGGGGGGGGGATATTATGCATGCATTCACTCACCGGCTGTCGATATCTGTCTCTTTTTTTGACAAGCTATTGATAAAATAATATTAATAATAATAATATTAAAAAAGGGAGAGAGAAAAAAATACAACATTTATGGCGGTGAAATTAACTTGTGTTCACCGGGCCGTGAAACTAAATTAATTGTGACTCTCCAGGGAAACAGGGACGATTGTAAATGGCGTGTCAATGGCGATGTTAGACGTCACTTGCTATTGAAATCAAAATTTGACGAAATAGAAAAACAAATATTGATATATCAGATATTTTTTTAAAACGAAAAAAATTTTTATTTATAAAACCAATAACGAAACAAAAAGTGGTAGATTCATGAAATCCGTCATCTAGTTGCAATTATTCAAAACCGTCAACTAAAAAATTAAATAAAAATTATTTTATACAAATTTTTTTTTCGTAAGGGGAAGGCGGATTGCCTAGAGACCCCCATAAAGATGGCTGTCAATCGGTCTAGAGATTATTTTTTGGACTAGGGTAATAAGGAAAAATATTTTTTGAGGAGTTGGCAAGATAAATAGTAAGAAGCCGAGGATGTGAGCCTGGCTTGATTTAAGGGGAAGGAGGATTGCCTAAAGACCCCCATTAGACCAAAAGTAGAGATTCTTTATCATTTTTTACTTTCTCTTACCTATGTATATATGTAATATATATATAGAGAGAAAGTATTGGTTCATGTCAAAAATTCGATGTCGAGATTTTGATGGATCTTCACGTTTTGAGGTCCCCTGAATCCAAAAAGTGGTTTTAGCGACATGGTCTGTCTGTGTGTGTGTGTGTGTGGGTGGGTGTGTGTGTGGGTGGGTGTGTCTGTGTTCAATTTTAAGCATGAAGGAATTGAGCTATGAGGCTGAAATTTTATATTTAAGTTAAACACTCTCCTGGACCGGAAAAATAAGCTTTTAATCAAAATCGGCCAAAGAGTACTAGTACTTTACTGATGTACTTTTTCAGTTTTTTTCGATTTTCTCAAAATTTGCTCCAACGATTTTTTTTAAAATTCAAAAATCAATTATTTTTTAGATGCTCTTTAAAATGTATATTCTCATTTTGCGATTGAAATCTTCTGAAGACCACTTTACTCTTGTATTTCATAGGGAAGATAGGAGAAATGGTTGCCATGGTAACAAAATATAAATATTTTCCCATACTTATAAATTTTACATCTGAATTCAAATGTTCCGTACTGTCGGGAACTAAATATATGTCGACACAAAAAATCTGGTGTGACAAGCACAGAACACAACTTTCGATTACCGAAGGTAAGAGAAAGTTGTGTGCTGTGCGCCAGTCACACCAGATTTTTTTTTAATGATTTATTTGAAAGATAATTTCAATAAAAGATTTAAACCTTTTAATTCCTCTTCTAGGACATTTTTATTTTAATTACAAATTGACTTAAAGCTTGTTTAAAATTCCTGTATATATCTTCGTATTTGAATAATATTGAATGTATACTTTGAGAGTTGCTTTGACAACTAAAATTTTAATTTAGCCACAAATTTTTTTTAAAGAATGTACCAGGGCAGGTCAATAAGTCCGTGACTTTTTGAATTTCCCGCCTCTTAACTGAAATGGCAACACTGCTCCTGTCAGCTGACCCCTGTCGAAATTTGAACCAGCTAGGTCTTTTAGTTTTTGTTTGACATCAATTAGTAGCAGACTACCTCGTGATTTGAGAAGAAAATGGGAAAAAGTGAATTTGGTGTGCTCCATGGCAAAAATCCATTAAGTTAATTGGGATACGAATTGCTCCCTCATCCGCCCTATTCTCCGGATTTAGTCCAGAGTGATTATTTCTTGGTCTATAATTTATATCATTTAAAAAATATATTTTTATTTGCTACTAATTTAATTGGAGTAATCTTGAATTCAGGTATATTTGTATAAGACACTAATTCATACTGTGGCCTTCTTCAGGTTTAAATTCATTAAGTTTAGTACCTGATGAAGGTCACAGAATGAATGACCGAAACGTTGTATTTTATACAAAAAAGCCCAGTTTAACGAGAATTTTTTTATTTATTTAATAACTGAAATTATATTGAAAAAAAGTATTTTTTTTTTAATGAGTGAGATACATTTACGTTAGAGGATTTTAATAAATACATTTTTTAATTTGTTTTCTAATTATCAAAAAAATGTTTTGTTTTTTTTTGTTTAGTTAAAGTATTTTTCACATTAATTAATTTTTTTTTTATATTAGCCTATATATTTAAATCCTACATTTTTTTGTTTTCTCTTAGGCCTAATTGAAGAGAATTTTTCTGGTTGGTAGCAGCACCCTCGGAGGTACTTTTCCTCTTTTTTATTGGCATTCGAAATTCAATAATCAATATCATAATATTTTAAACGATATCTCTAATAGGAAGGAAATAAATGGAAAATAATAATAATATTGACATGTAATTTTTCACCTTTATTTTATTTATTACTCCTCTCCCATCTATAGGGAGTTTATTAGAGAATAAATCCTGATATTTCGTAAATAAATTTTGTTCCTTTACACTAACCTAAAATATAATAATAAAATAATTTATTATTCTAGGGTAAAAGAAACTCAAATTATTTCATTTAGGTGAAATTAGCAAAATTGTTGCTAATTTCACTTCTCTACAGCATTTTTTTCTTAGAAAGTCGATTCGACCGTCTCTACTGGAGCAAGAGGAATATAATCAACCAAGAGTCTAAGGGATGAACAATAATCGTTCCTAGATTGGCTTTGAACCCGGGGGAACACAAAAGTCCAAATAAGGTCACAGTGCAGAGAAATCTTGACATATGGAAAAAGTGAAGAAAGAATTTATTAAGATGTTTGTTTCACTAAACTTTACTTGAATTGGTGTTACCATCCATCTGTAACTGAAATTTTACAAATTCCTAAAGATGTTGTAATTTGGAGAGAATCGGATAAAAAATAAGATTTTTCCAGCAAAACCTTTTTCAATTCAGTGACAATAATGAACACTTTTGTTTTATAATAATTCATTGTGTGTAAAACAATTTCTTTGATCTCATTTTTAAATTTTGTTGCCTATATGATGGTCACATCTAGTGTAAATAAATATACCTCTCTCTCTCTCTCTCTTTTTTTTTTTTTTTTTTTTTTTTTTTTTTATCTATCTCTCTCTTAGTGAGTGCACGCTTGCTTTTGACGCTCCCTGTTTTTGCCGATTTTGTCTTGGATATTTTTGGAATTTTGACTTGAGACTTATATGTGCCTGTGCAGAATCTGGTGCCGGATGTGACTGGTGAGTCTGTGGAGATACTTTTGATTATTTCGCCCGAATTTTTATGAAAAACTGCTCTCTATTCATATAAATTAATTCATAGCACCTTTTCTAAGAAAGCCGATAAGAAAATATTATTATAGTGCTCATTCATACTCATTTTTTCTTCTGAATAAAACTGAAATGGTGCTTTGCAATAGCTGTTCGCGTAGTCTCCAAAGGGGGGACGGTGTCTCCTGTGAACTTTGCACCCATGTGTACCACTTTAAATGTGTGTCAATTAAACAAGGGGACCAGAGAGTGGAAAAATTCATATGTCCCTCGTGCATCAAGGGGAAATCCCCCGTTGGCTTGTCGGGCTCATCTTCTGGTCCTGAAAAGGAAAAAGTTGTCAGCGCGGGGGCTAAGGTACCACTTGACATCACATCTTCTCTCAAGGCCTTGCAGACAAATAGCGTCGAGGTTGTCAGGTCATTGGAGTTTCTGCATGAGAAGTTTGATTCTCAGGCGGCTACTATTAAGGCGCTGGAGGCCAAACTGGAGACTGCCCTCCAAGAAATTGATCACTTGAAGAATCAGAATGGTCAACTTGTTGCGGACAACAGCGAGCTCCAGAATAGACTCAATCGGATTGAACAGAGTGCACTGGATCGGTCGCTGGACATCCAGGGTCTTCCTGAAACTCAGGGCGAGACGTCGACGGCTTCAGTTATCAAGGTTGGTCTTGCTTTGGGGGTGAAGCTCGAGGCCGAAGACATCGAGTCGTGTCGTCGATTTGGGCGGCCCATCGAGGGTAAGCGGACCATTGGTGTCAAATTCGTCAAGAAGAATGTTAGAGATAATTTTATTAATGTTAAGAAGGGCAAAAAGGATTTAATCATCGATGGCTCTGCCATCTATATTAATGAATCCTTAACCCCATACAATCAAAAACTGTATAGTCTGGCACGCCAGGCCCGTAGAGATACAGGGGGCAGGTTTAAATATTTGTGGGTTAAGAATGGAAATATTTTTGGGAGGGCTGAAAATGGTGGTAGATTTTTTAAAATCACCTCCGAGGATGATATTAAACTGATAAAATGACTTTTATCTGCTTTTTGTATAAATTTTGAATATCTCTTCACCCTAAAAAATTTTTTTTTTGTATATTTAATAGCAAATTTATTTTTATTTTTTTCACCTGTAATTATAAATTTCTTTAAAAAAAACATGAATCATTATCTCTCTAACTCCTATATAATTATTATCACTTTAATTGATAAACTTTTGTTTTATTTGGATATTTCTTTAATAATTATAAATTGTAATACATCTTTATTCAAACGGTGTTTGAAAATCTTTACAAAAATTGTTTTTTTTAAATTTGTAGTTGCTCACTTTTGCTATATGCCTTTTTCAAAAATATTCACCTTGCTATTTTCACCCAGTATAAAATTAAACAAACTCTGTTTATCTTACTTTTTAGATTTTATTTATATTAATTATTTTCTCTTTGTATTATTGAATTTCATATTTAACAAAGATTTAATTTATATTTATAATATAAGAGTCTTGAAGAATATCTATTATATTCAAATTTGTAATCTTTATTTTAACTATTTTGCTTTGTGTGCGGATCTGCTTCTCTCTGCCCGTCTATTGTGGTTGAAACTGTGCTCGTCCTGTCTTTCTTGCTTTCATCCAATCTCGGAGTATGCACTTATCGGTTGCCATCTGTTCGATTTGGGGTTCGTTTGGGTGGTTCATTCTTTAGCCTTATCTTTTATGCGTAATTTATCGAGGCATTTCTTGGGTACTGTCTTGTCTGCGAACCCCGGCTGTCTTGAGCCGTCTGGTAATTCCGATGGACAAGCTTATTTCATTTTGTGTAATGGCTGAGACTCTGAAGGTATGTCATGTAAACGCCCAGTCGCTTTGTGCCCACATGGACGAATTTAGGCATCATTTTACACAAAACGTTTACCACCTCATTTGTGTCAGTGAAACATGGCTCAAACCCCATATCCCTTCAGCACAAGTTAGCTTACAAAATTACAACCTTTTTCGAACGGATAGATTGAACAAAATGGGCGGTGGAGTTGCGGTTTACGCTCAATGTAATTTTACTTGTCGCCAGATAGCATCCTCTCACCAGAATTCAACATCTCTTGTCGAATTTATTGTGTTGGAAATAAATATTACCAATATCCAAATGCTTTTAGTTGTGGTCTATAGGCCTCCTAAGGTAGGCTTTTACAGCGACTTAGAAAGTTGTCTGCACAGATATGTGGCATTATATTCCGATATAATCATAGTTGGCGACTTTAATACCGATTTTAATAGCGATTCTGCAGATCAACTATACTTACATAATTTATTCTATAGCCTGGGTCTCAGAGTACTCCCGTTTAGTTCGACTCATTTTACCCAAAGCTCCCATTCTTGGATTGATCTAATGGTTGTGAATGAATCTGTAAGTGAGAAAATTATTTTTAAAGGTCAACATCAAGTTCCTTTTCTATCTGCCCACGACATGATATATATGCATCTAGACATATCTATTTCCCAAATCGAACCTACTAAAGTCACTTATCGGGATTTTAAAAATTTTAATTATACTATATTTTTGAGTGAACTGTCATCGGTAGATTTATCTCCTATCTTTAGTGAAAGGGATATTGATGCCAAAATACATAATCTAAATGAAATAATTCTAGAAATATTTAATAGGCATGCTCCCATCCGTACTGTAATTAAAAGAAAGGCTCCTACCCCCTGGATCACTGATAATATCAAGCAGCTAATGAGGGATCGGGATTTATTGAGAAGATGGGCACTCAGAACAGGAAAGCGGGACTTGCATTCAAGGTTCAGAATGGCAAGAAATAGAGTTACTGATGCCATAAGAGATAGCAAAATGCTCTATTTCAATCGGCTATTTGGGAATGAAGATGGTAAAAAAAATATCTCTACCTTATGGCGCGAAATATCCAAGTTAGGTCTGACAAAAAGTCCCACCACACAACCCTTAAAAATTGATGTCGATCTACTCAACGAATTTTTTGTCTCACGGGGACTTCCCATTTCTAGGGTAAAGGACCCTTATCGTGAAGGATATTCCTTCAGTCCGTATAGGTTTTATTTCCCCACTGTGGAGCCAGCATTAGTCCTTTCCCTCATAAATGGGCCTGGTTCTGAGGCCCGGGGCGTTGATGACATATCCCTTAAATTAATCAAGTTATCTGTTCCCTGCATATTACCAGTGTTAGTGCATATTTTTGATAGATCTTTACAGGAATCTTATTTCCCCTATTTGTGGAAACAATCAATTGTCAAGCCTCTCCCTAAGATCAAAAATCCTGGTGAATGCGGGGACTTCAGGCCCATATCCCTTCTTTGTACTCTGTCAAAATTCCTAGAAAAACTAGTTCATTATTATTTGTCTCAGTACCTGGAAGGTTTGGGGGTTCTGGATCCAAATCAATCTGGTTTCAGGCGATTTCACAGCACCCAATCAGCCCTTATAAGAGTGACGGATGATGTAAGATTGGCCATTGATCGGAAACAGTTGACGATTCTTGTAATGTTCGATCTCAGCAAGGCTTTTGATCTGGTTGACCACTCCCTTTTGATTGATTCTTTGATGGGATTAAATTTATCTAGGTCTGTGATCGACTGGTTCATATCGTATTTAACAGGTCGGAAACAGAAGGTAATTGACAACAATGGTCACAGCTCCGGATTCCTTCCGATTGTCTCGGGCGTTCCACAGGGTTCAGTGCTGGGACCTCTTTTGTTTTCAATTTATATTAACGATTTAAGTCAACACCTTTGTCATTCTAATTATCACTTGTTTGCCGATGACCTGCAAATTTACATCTCTTGCTCTTACGATGATCTTGGACCTGCGGTCGGTAGACTTAATGAAGACATAGGTAGAATCGTCAATTGGATCGAGGGCAGAAACTTGAAATTGAATATAGGGAAAACTAAGGCTATGGTCCTTGGGAGTAACGCCTATATAAATAAATTACTACATATTCCACCTATTTTAATAAATGACGTAAAGATTAATTATTCAAATTCGGCCAAAAATTTAGGCGTTACTCTCGATAGTACTTTAAGCTGGAAGGAACATGTTCTTAATATATCAAGAAAAGTCTATTCTAGTCTCTTTCAGCTTAAAAGAAACAAGGATATCCTTCCATATGGCCTTAGAAAACTCTTGGTAAATTCCTTGATTCTGCCTCATTTCGATTATTGTTGCCTGGTGTATCACGGCATGTCGGGTGAGCAGAGCACGGTGCTCGAGAGGGTTTTGAATGCATGTATTAGGTTCATATTCGATCTCCCTATTGACCAGCATATAACCCCCTATTATAATAAGCTTAAATGGCTTAAATTGAAAGAAAGGCGGGAACTTATGATGGGGTGTTATGTGTTTGGGCTGTTGAACAATAAAGAGCCAAAATACCTGTTCGAGAATTACGCTTTTAGAGTTGAGATCGGGCGAGTAGTTCCTAGGGCGTGTCCTCTGGACCTGCGTATGCCTGTCCATAGGACGACGACTTATGACCGCTCATTCTTGGTAACATCGATAAGGTTATGGAATGGTATCCCGAATGACATCAGATCGGCACGCTCGTTGGGAGTTTTTAGAAAAAGGTACCAAGAGTACCTAATAAAGAGACAGGAGCGGATGGTAGATGCATGATGGACGGTGGAGAGAGATAGATTGAAAATACTTAGTTCTTTATTATGTGTACCTTTTTTTTATGCTCTATGAGGCAAATTGCCTCAGAGCAAATAAATATTTCTATTCTATTCTATTCTCTCTCTCTCTCTCGATTGGAGTTTGCTTACTTTCGGCTTCCAGTCTCTATATAAATAATGATAATCAAGTAGTGTTTATTTAGGCTGCTAACTTACTTACTTTTTCAATATTTACTGATCGTAGAAAAAAAAAAAGGGATTTATAAAAGACTCGTTCGTTTGTGATTTTATCGGTCAAACAGAAAATATATTTTATTAAATAAAATAAAATAAAAAAATACAGAAAGAAAGAATTTTTCGTGTTTTATTTTTTATTTTCAGATTAAATTTTATTATACCACTTTGGGGTTTATCTAAATGCTTCTTATGCTGGGGGAGAGGAGCGCCAGTTGTTAATAAGTAACGCTTAAGGGTCTTAAAAATTGAGCCAAAAACATAATTATTTAAAAAAATTTGCCAAGAGAATAGTAGCTATATTTAATCTCATGCATTTGATTGATTTTCGTTGTCCTTTTAAAAATGAATAGTTTATATTTTTTTTTTTTTTTATACAGGGTTCTTCTTTGCAGAAGCTGACACCCTAGCTCACTACACCAGCGAGCCCTCCCTAGTATATCATTTATGAAAGCATAAAGATATATAAATGTAGGCTAATAGGTGATCTGATAATACCGGCTGTTAGACTTGCCTGCCATCTTTTGCGAGGGTGCTGAACTATTTGGCCGTTAATTTTTAAATAAATACCTACATTTATTTTTTACCAATTTATTTAATTGTATTAGCTTGGATATTAATGATTTTTACATTTTTAGATTAAAAAAAAAAAATTAAAATTTACACAATAGAAATTTTTTGCAATTTCTTTAAATAATTTTGATTATTTTTTTAATTTTCATAATTAAAAAAAAAAAAAAGCTTTTTATTATTAAATACTCACGAATTTAATTCTTTAAAAAATACTTTAAAATGTCTAAGTATTTTCGGAGGAAAGATTCCCTCCTGAAGCCCCTTAATCATATTATCAATAATTATGACCATTGGCGTAGCCAGAAATTCTTCATGGGGGGGGGGTTCAAGAAAATTTTTTCAAACATTTGAAAAATTTAAGATTATTTTAGGTTATTTATAAATCATTTTGGTTTTTTTTAGCTAGAGTAAATTATTATATTTTACTTTTTCTTACCCTGTATTATAAAGCTTAAATATCTAGTCATGGTTAGGGTCCCATGGGGGGGGGGGGTTTGAACCCACAACCCCCCCTGGCTGGACCTATGATTATGACCTCAGAATTAAATATATTAATACTAGCTGCATGGCCTGATATCTAATTTTTCTAAAAAGCGAAATGAGAGGTGCCACTTACTCCCAACATTGGACGGTATTGGGTTCGGTGCGTGTCATCGTGCACGATGTACCGGAGTATTTTATTTTTATTTTTTAAATTTTTTTCTTTTTTTTTCCTAGCAAAACATTATTACATATAATTTACAATCTATTAATATAATTATTAAATGCGTTTAGAATTATAGTCTTATTTTATTGAAAAGATAAGGACTCACTGGCTGGAAGTAACTGGAATATGAATTTTTGTTCAAGCCTAAGTAGTTGAAAAATAGACTGGGAAGCAAGCGAGTAAACAAACTAGAAGCAAGAAAAGAGCTAGGAAGATGAAATTTTATTTAGGCACCCCATGAGACGTAACATGAAGGTTTTGAACAAAATCTACCAAAGAGTACTAGTACTTTACTGATATACTTTTTCAGTTTTTTTAGATTTTCTCAAAATTCGCTGATTAAAATTCAAAAATCAATTATTTTTTTAGATGCTCTTTAAAATGTATATTCTCATTTTGCCATTGAAATCTTTTGACGACCACTTTACTTCTGTACCCGATAGAAAAAAATAGGAGAAATGGTTGCCATGGTAAGAAAATATAAATATTTATAAATTTTATATTTTGAAAATCGAATGTACCGTAGTGTCGGAAACTAAATACATGTCGACACAAAAAATCTGGTGTGACAAGAACACAACTTCTTCTTGCCTTTAATCACCAATATACTTTAAAAAAAAAGTGGCAACCTTAAATTTAGGTCAAAATCGACCCAACGTTCAGGTTAAGCGAATGAGAGGGAGAATGCAGAAAAGTTTTTTTTTTTTGCATAATTGTCACCCGGGAACAAGAAAAAGGCGGTAGCGACTAGACAACTGTTATGAATACAGGGTGTTTGTTTTTTAATTTCTAGAAACGTTTTTGTAATTAGTGTCTTTCTGGTTTGTCACAGGTGTAGATTAGAGTTATTAATCCCTCATCATTAAGCAAAGCTAATTTAAACTTTTTTTTTCTTTTAATTTAACTTTTACCTAATATATACATGTTATCAATTTGTATAATAAATAAAATAATATTCTCTCTCTCTCTCTCTCTCTCGCCCTTTTCTTTTTATAATATACTCTTTAATTAAATAAATTTAATTAATTTTCTGAGTTCTTAAAATTTTAATTAAACTTTTAGAAGTTGAAAATCATAAAATACAGGGGGAATTTGACAGTTTGAATGAATTCAAAAAAAAAAAAAAAAATAATAAAAATGACATTTTTTATTTAACAAAAAATATGAAAAAAAAAGAAAAAAATTTCTAATTTTCATGTGTCATTAAATGAATTTTAATTAATTTTTTTTCCCTTAAAAAAAAAATCACCGTTCATAGGAAACAAGGTGACGTTAAATTTTGACATTTTAAATAACTAAGGAATTTAATTTAATTATAATCATCACATTAAAATTTAAACAATTATTTTTGTGTTAACAATCACCCATCTGTATCGTGTTGTTACTGACCTCCGTTTAATTCGGTTAAGTGAGACCCCCCCCCTCCACTCGATGACGTGTAGAGAAGCAGTTTATCATCATATTATTAGAATACACCTACATTTCTTTAAAATATTTATTTATGGAAAAATTGAGTCCTGCCCGGATTCGATCCCTGGTCTCTCGCTTTCGAGCTCCAAAAGCCAACAAAAATTCAAGAATTTGTAATGGAGTTTCAATATTTGGTCTAATAAAAAAATTAAGCTATAAAATCAAATCCCGCTGTTAATAGAGAAATATATTTTTTTTATATGTATAAATGCGATATAAAGAAATTGTTATGTCTCAAAATATTGATGCAAAGCCAATGGAATAATAGTAGAGTTTTATTATAATTCAAAATAATTGAAAATTATCAACGGATGTTTAAGATAAATACGTATACAATTGTGCCATTGAGAAAATTTTCAGTGAAAACAAAATTTTTCATGTCAGCTACTTGTTTTGATTGTTCGTTATTTGATGAATATTTTTCTTTTATTTACTTTTTTTAGGGTTTTATTGATAAGGGAATTGTTTGTTTACACACAATCACACACAGAGACACCCTTCTTGTTTCAGGACTTTTCAAATATCTCTCCCTCTATTGTTCTAAAATTTAATTACTCCTGCGAAAAGAGAAAAAAAAAATTGAAATAATAAATTACCCTGATACGTAGAATGTAATAAGGCGATTATTATTCAATTAATTAAACTTTAAATGAGTATTAATCATACACAACACGGAATTTTCACAGCGACTTGTATAAATAAAAGACATGCATTGTGTGTTAATATTATTATTATTAATATTAATTAAACATCAGTATGTGTAATTTACCTTTTATATGTTGACTTTGTTCAACTTGTCAAGGAAATTTGTATGACAAACTTCAACAAAATTTATTAATTAAACGGATTTAAATAAAATTAAAAGAATAAACTCACATCTCTCTCATCATAGGGAACTTTAAATTGTTTAACATCTATGTCTGTAAAAAAACAAACTTATATTTGTATCCATATTTATGTCTGACATCCTTTAATATTTTTTATTTATAATTAATTAAAATAAAACTCTATAAATTTTAGTATGAATCTATATGAATATTTTTAAATATAACCAATTTATTCTATTATTATTTCACTGGTGAAAAGTGAGATTATCGACATTCGAATTTTCGACATTCGAATTATAAATTCAAATAATTCCTCAAAAATGAACTAAAATAATCAATTTTTTTCATTTTTTTATTTCCTTGATAACAAATTGAGAAATTATAAATTAAACAAATTTTGTTTAAATATTAAATAAATAAATATTAATAAACAAATCAACGTCAATTAACAGAAACTGATGAAAAAGGAGAAAAAAATATTTATTATTAATTTGTTTCAATTGCAAGTTTAAAGCGTGAAATAAATAAATGGACATATATAATAATAATCATCAGTATTCAAGTGTAAAATAAATTTTTTTTTTATCGATCAATGAATTATTACATTAATTTAAAATTAGATTTCGGTGAGCGATATTTTGATTGCCTATTGTTAGAATTATTTAAAAAAAAAATTAATTTTCAATCAAGATGAATAAACAATTTTTTTTTTTTTTTTTTTTAATGAATTCCATTCATAAATACACAGAGATGTTTATCTATAAAAGGAGCAAAAAGTTAAAAAAAAAAAATATTTTTCTAAAGACCAAAATTATTATGTATTTTTGAAAATTTTTTATTTTTAATTAAAAAAAAAAATTATAAATATAAAATGATGTTTATTTTTAACAAGGGCATCCTACGTCTAGTGGGTCACTGATTTTTTTTTTATACTCGAAGATTTGAAGGTGAGGACATCAAATGGTTTATAGTCTCGAATTATTTTCATCCCAAAATTCCTATAACTTTTCGAGTTATAAATTCCTAAAGTTACGATTTCTCCCATAGGAAATGTACAGAGAAATATCTATGTATTCTTTGCATTTATATAATTCTATGAATAAACAAATCCTCAAGCAAGAACTGGATTGGAATATAGTAAGAAAAGGCGAGGGTCCGCCGCAGGCTGGCCCGAGCCAGCTGACTGGGGTCCAGGGCGGCGAAGCCCCCCTGTCTACATGCAAAGACGGACGGCACTATTTATACACTATTTATAAGCATTTAAAATTATTTATAAGCCCTCGGACTTGGTGTAGAGGTTGGCGTGCTAACATTTTATACCGAGGGTCGCGGGTTCCGGCTCCAGGCAGTCTGATGATTTCATTTAAGCCATTTGGATACCAAATAGGTTAATTTGGAAATCTTTTAAGTCGATTTTGTCGAGGTTTTTTGAGAAATGTACTTTAGGAATCTTAAATCCTATGAGTATAAAAAAATCGGTGACCCAGTAGCTGTAGGGTCAGCTTGTATTAAAAATATGGATGCAATTGAATGTGAGTGAATAAAATAAACATTTTCAAAGATATGATTTTTATTCAATCAATTACACACACACAAAGTATTTTGTCATCTATAATGATTCATTTTTTTGATTAATGATTTAAGATATGTTTAAAATTAATTCACAGTAAGGAATAAATAAATGGTGTCTATTGAAAGCGGAGAACGGATATCCGTTATTGAAAAGAAAAAAGAAAAAAATAATAATTTCTATGATTATTATTTTATATAATAGCCAAGTGTTTGTCTGTTAAACGAATTTTAAAAAAATCTGGTGTTATGTCTTATCTTCAGTAATCGAAAGTTGTGCTCTGTGCTTGTCGCGCCAGATTTTTTTGTATTTGTTTAGTTTCCGCCGATATATTAGAATTCAAGATATAAAATTTAGAAACAGAGAAAAATATATTTTGTAGCCATGGCAACCATTTCTCCTATCTTTCCTATGAAGTACAAGAGTAAAGTCTGCTTCGAGAGCAAAATGAGAATATATATTTGAAAGAGCATCTAAAAAATAATTGATTTATTAATTTAAAAAAAAAAAATCGTTAGAACGAATATAGAGAAAATCGAAAAAAACTGAAAAAGTACATCAGTAAAATACTAGTAGGGGGAAACCGGGGCTAGTTGGCTACAGGGGTTAGTTGGCCCATCTGTGGTAAATTTTGTCCCGAATGCTCCCACCTAAACTTGCATCTATACATGTCTCTATAGTGAGTGAGTTATGGAAGTCTAGGGATATACTTTGCCTCTTTAATAACGATTTGTTTGTTTTTTCATTGGTTAAGTAAATTTTAACTTTCATACTAAATGTTTTTTTTACTTACTTAGGTATGTGACTCAACAATCATACAACATGTCATCTTAATTGTCATTCCCTGCCCACTAATCCTTCATAATGTTTATGCATATACTCGGTTCCCTCTTCTTACAATTAGAACAAACATTCAAATTGGTGACTCGGGGTTAGTTGAGTCACAAAATTCTCGAGCCCTTTTCTTTCTCCATTAAATTTAAACATGCTGTTGTGTTATTAATTGACGTTCAAATACTAAATTATTATTATTTGAAGCAAAAACGTCGTCAGGAACAATACTACAAGCAGCAAAAATGGTAATGTTGAAGCAACAGTGTCTCAACAACCAAATTTATGAATATACATGTTTATAAACAAACTGTGTTGTGCTGTTTTCCTCATATAATCATATAGTGTCAACTAACCCCAGATGCCGTGTGACCTTACCCTGTAATTGGGGCAAGTTGACACACTTGCAAAAAATTTACAAAAAAAAAAAAAAAAAAAATGTACTAGCTAAACCATCAAGGATAACGTAAAATAAAAAATATACAAAGGTTCACAAGACTTCAAAGTATTTCATGGTATATTTACTTAAGAAAAAATTTTGACACACTCCCCAAAAAATCATAAGTAAAAAGTTTGTCAACTACAGTAGCCCCGGTCTCCCCTACTCTGACCGATTTTGTTTAAAAACATATCTATACATAGTTCCGGGTTGATCGAGCTGGAGCTCGGTGAACTTTTCTTTTGATAAAATTGGAAAAAACTAAAAAGTATTATACCTTAGGAAAGTATTAGTACACGAGGTAACTCAAAGACAAAAAACCTAGCTTAATTTCATATTGTTACTTAAAATTTGAAATAAATCAGAATGAATTTTGAGAAAAATTGGACAAAACTAACAAAGTACATCAGTAAAATACAAGTACTCGAGGTCATTCATATTAGTGCTGGAAATAGTAAATATTTAAAATATATCGTTAGAGCCATTATCGAGAAATGATGTGCTGACAAAGGTACATTTCTCGTTTAATAGTATTAGATAGATATATAAATATATATAGGTAAGAGAAAGTAAAAAACATTAATTATTTAAAAAATATATCCTCCTGCAAAATTTATAACCTAATATATAAGATATCATTTGATATTAATGAAATCCCTAAATTGGAAGAGACGTTAATTTATTATCCTTTGATATCAGAGAACAAACAGCAAGTAGGTGGAGAAAGAGAGAAAAATTCAATTAAATATAAAAATATTCCTTAAAAAAAAAAAAAAAATGAAAAGTTTAAGTACATCATTAGGGAGTGGGTTAGTGAGGGGGAAGGGGATGAATAATTTATATTCTTTTTTTTTTTAAATGAATTATCCATTGACATAAAAGTGTAGGATTATTATAATAAATTTTACGATATTATGAATGAATTGAATATAAAATAAAATATGGTTAAAAAAATTAATATATAATAAGAGAAAAAGGAGTTATCGTCCTAATTTAATTTTATCACATCGAATTTGAAAGTAAATGATTCAATTTTTGTAAAAAAAAATATATATATAAATCCCCAAATGGGGCTTTTATTAATTTAAAAAAATTTTATTTTTATTTTACAATCTCTAGATGCTAAGCTAATTATCAATCAATTTTAAATTTAAATTTTAGGTTATCTAATCTTTAAATTTTATAAAAGAATATAAATTTTCATTTGATAAAGGGAACTCTTATTTGATGGCCCCAAATTTTTTCTCTCTTCTATCAGCATGTCGCGTTACAGGTCGTGACGTCAGATGTCGTCATGACGTCACAAGCCGTGACGACAAAAATAGGAAAGTTGAAATTTAATATATATGACAAATTATAAAAAAATAATTGTGAGATTTAAATTTTCAATTTTTAAATTGATAAAATATAATTTTTAAAATAATTTAAAAATGATTCAAATCTTCAATTACTAAATGAATATTGTTCTCAGTTTTTAACATGTGATTTTAATACTCCTTAATTGAATCATCATAAAACCACACAATGAATTTTATCAATAAATATTAATAAAATCATTCACGAATATTTTAACGACCATTTAAAAGACGTAAGATTTGACAGATTTTGGATAATT
Organism: Euborellia annulipes; assembly: GCA_023213315.1. Taxonomy (NCBI): domain Eukaryota; kingdom Metazoa; phylum Arthropoda; class Insecta; order Dermaptera; family Anisolabididae; genus Euborellia; species Euborellia annulipes. The sequence goes on from JAKCPI010001396.1 coordinate 213,347, forward strand.
AAACGATAATGAAATGGAAGGTAGGGCGATTATTTTTAAATTGAATTTATTAATTTATAAATTAAGCTTCAATCATCATCATCACCATCATCAAATGGTTTCATCAATTTGAAATTATTTAGAGATTGTTTCTATAGAAGGATTTAATTATTTTTTTTTTTAATAATTCTTAACGTCGAGTATGTTAATAACAAAAAA